>JAOWBN010211039.1:0-13922 GCA_028565015.1 Pinguicula moranensis | reverse complement strand
GGCTAGAGGTGTGAAGAGCCATGCGTTGGCTAGAGGTGTGAAGAGCCATGCGTTGGCTAGAGGTGTGAAGAGTCATGTGTTGGCTAGAGGTGTGAAGAGCCATGCGTTGGCAAGAGAGAGTGGAAAGAAAAGCTGGATAGACCAGATCTGAAGAAGATACTTGGTGGCCCAATCTGCGGCCCAATCTGCGGACCAGATCAGAAGGATGCTGGACGGGCCAGAATGGAAGAAGGAAATGGATAGGCCACCGTTGACTGTTGGGAGGCCATCTACTGTTGAATTGTGTGTCAAGATGAGTTTAGTGAAGCCCATCTTCAGGGGAGTGTTGGTATTTAATAATTAATAGGTTATTTAGTGGTTATCTGATAGGGCTGTTTATTAATTTGATAGAGTTAGAGTTGAGTAGAATTCTATATGATTTATAATTATAGATTTAGTTAAGATTTGGTTTGTAGTACTATATATACTCAAGAGGTTATTCTTAATAAAGTATGAGTTTGATTATTATTTTCTACAAATAAGTTATTTTATTAAGAGAAATGTATTTCACAGCCAGAGGTTCCTTACATAGTTGCATGCATCTCACACGTAGTTTTCCTATTGCCCTATATGGATATGAAATCCTCTCATACAAAGAATAATATTTAGTCTGAATTTTTTCCTTAGTGAATGGAATAATTAGAATGTGAAGTTTGCTATTTCTTGTATTGCATTAGATAAGGAACAAATGTCGTCTCCCGTCCTTTATAAAGTTGCCATGCTGTGTTTGTGGTGATAACTCACTGTCCTGCTCATCTTCTCATGTGGATGGTGTTGCATTAAGTTATGGCATTGTTATCAACCAACTTCAATTCTACTATTTGCATGCGCGCGCACACATTTATAATATAATGTGTATATATGTGTACATATATATTTTGATGGATGCATTCAGATTGAATGATCACTCCCTTGGTTCGTAAAGTAACAAGTAATACAATGGTAAACTTGACAGTACCCAACTCAGTTGTGCAACTCTTGCTCCTGAGAATCATAAATGTGCTTTTCTAGTAGCTACTGTCTTTCTCATTCTTTGTTGAGTCGTTTCCACACTTATGTTCTTGCCATATTTTTACCCATTGCTAACCCGAGGTATGTAAAGGGAACAACCAATCTTCGTCACCACTCTTGCACCTCTTGTTGATTCTACTTTATAGTTTTTTTGATAGAATTACCCGCATTTTATTCAAATGGCTCTCTTAAGGTTAGAATCGAAACCTTTTACAAAATAAGCAAGGCCAATCATAGGCGCTCTTACCCAAAGCCCAAAACATTGGATACTAATCCGTATTTTAATGGCTAGAAGCAGTGCCTGATAAAAGGCATTCTTAACTTATCTATTTTAAGCATGCCTTGTGTCAGTCTTGGAAGTGTATCCTTGCCCCAGTGGAGAGAGGAGATTCTTGAAGCTCCCTGTTTGGCTAGGTAATCAGCTATACTGTTGCCCTCCCGGTATTGATGCCGACATGTAGTCTGATGCCCGTGCATTGAGTCTTGAAAGTACTCCAAAAATCCCAAAGGTACCATGGGGTGCAGGAATCTGCCCTTATCCAGTTGACTAGTAGCTGTGAATCAGTTTCCAAGATCACGTTATGCCATCCTTTGAGTTGGCAAATCCTTAGTCCTTCAGTGGTTGCATTCAACTCAGCCCCGTTGTTGGTACCTTGACCCAAATGTATTGAGAAGGCAGCTAGACAATCTCCTTTGTCGTCCCGGATTATGCCACCTGCTCCTGCAAGGCCTGGGTTCCCTATATAACTTCCATCCGTATTTACCTTGACCCATCCTGTTGGTGGTTTGTCCCAATAGATCACTTTTGCAGCCTTGAAGGTCCTGATTTTGTGCATTAAATAGTCATCATCCATCTGCAGAAAAGAGAGCATGTTAGAGTTGGCTGTTAGAATAATCAAAGTGTTCCTCACCCGACGCCAAACATGGGCCACTGTATGTGTCACCCCCTCGAATCTTGCACTGCATCTGTAATGCCACGGATGCCAAGTGACAATTGATGGTATAATCTTGGAGAGATTTCCTTTGAATCCAGATTTTTTCCTAATCATATGCCATTGAATGATTCTTTCCTTCCAACCTTGGGGATTGGCAAAGGTTACCCTCATCAGAACAGCCGCTCTCCTCCAAAGGTTGCTAGCAAAACTAGAATCACCTGACTTCTGCTTGTGTAGCACTGACAACAAGATGCAAGGTGTATGCCTTTTCTTCTAATGTTCTCATCCGTGGGTAGACATCCACTCCAAGCTTTCCACGAGCACAAACTGAATTTAGTAGGTATTGCTTTGTGCCATATAAAGTCATCTACCAAGATTTCATCTCCTCTGTTCCGTGCTAAGTCCCAGGCTGATTTAACAGTAAAGACTCTACTTTACTCTGGTTTCCAGACAATGATATCATTTCTTGTCTGCTGTCCGGAGAGTTTTATGGTAAGAATCTCCTCAGTTATCTCCACTCCCACCGCTTGTTGTAATTTCTGTACATTGATCTACTTTATAGTTAACTGTGATGATTAGTTTGGAATGTTATCCCTTGTTCTTTGATCCAGACAGTGAAAATTGAGTTGTCAGCTAAAGGCTATTTTCAACATGGGAGAAAAATGGGATTCAACCAAATCTAGAGTATTCTATTTTTTGTTTTTGTGAGTTGTACATGAACTGTGAAATATCCAGTTACTAAAATTGTCAACAGTTTATAAATTCACAAGAGGAGTCGAATTTGTGGATGTTTGCATCATATGGGCCTTATCTTGCTGAATCTGGATGTATATCCCACACTTGGTTGACTCACTGGAAGTAGTTTCCTATCATGCCTTTGTGAGACATTATTCTATTGTCTCCCAGTCTTCTCTGCTTTATTCTGTTTATTAGGATTTTTTTTACTCTCTGTCTCTATTGCACCTCTCCCTTAGGATTATTAGCATGTTCTACGGTTGGAGTTTCTAGCGCCCATAAAGTTTCTTATGCTGACTCAATATTATAGAAGTGATAGAAGGCATTTCATTCCTTGAACATGAGGCGAGGGGTTTATGGCAAGTGGCAGGGGCCTCTCCTTCAAAAAATACTAGAACTCGTTATCTGACTTTTGGAGGTTTCAAATAATTATTGGCACGAAGAATTTTGTTGGTAGTTAGTCATAGTCTAGGGACCTAGTAAGCATTTGTGATAAATATACTCTTTATAAGCTCAATGGCTATTATTGAATAAACAAGCCTTTCAATCTAAACCCTAAATTCCTATTTGGTATCGGAGTTACCCTCAACTACAAAAAACCCTAGCTTCTCGTTGCCGAAAATTCTCGTGGCCCTGCACGTCCCGTGACCCCATACAACCCGTAGCCCCTTGCTGCCCGTGGAGCCACCCCTCCAGTTGGTGTGACTGGATTGCTGACCGTTGCCCCATCCAAACCACCTGCCCATGTCACCTTGTTGCTGCCGGTTGAAAATATTGCAGGTAGTAGCTCTTGGTGCCTCGGATCTATTGGTGGTGCTAATTTTGATTGTATTTAATGAATGCTTGTGTTATTGGTTGAAAATGATGATGATTTGTTTGCCTAAACTTGGAGGATCCAATTAGGCGTGTTGGTTGGGGAGAAGTGTGTTGTGTTGTGTTGGATGGTTGAGTCGAGATTGATGTTGGCAAATGGATTGTGGAGTCGGTGAGTTATGGATTGGAGACTCATTGAGTTGTTGATTGTGGAGTCGTCAAGTGATAGATGAAAGGAAAGGAGAAGAGTATCGTTGCTGAAGCATTGGAGGTTCTGAGAAAACTCGATCATGCAGTGTTGAAGGCCCTAATCGGGATCATACAGGGTGAGTTCCCCGATTACGATCATTGTCTCAGTTGCTGCTTAGGTACAAGTCAAACTAGATCTTCTGCCTGTGGATTTGAAGCTTAATGGATCAACTACATACCTTAGCTATTCTCGTTGGATTGATGCCACCAAGTTGGGAAGAAACTAGGGGAATTTCTGATGTAAGATGAGTCAGGGAGTGACACAGGTCCAACCGATCAGTTGTTCATCTAGTTACTCAACTTGATGACTACCTTGATTGCTTCTTTGGTGGATGGTATTGGATTGGTGATTGGCATATGGGCGAAACTGAAGAAGACATACTTTGAGATTGAAAATCAGATGAGTGTTCCAAATTCATCTAAAATTGATGCAGAGGTATAGGAAGATAGATCAATCCAAGAGTATGCTAACTGTTTGGGGCAATTATGGGCAAAGATGGATCACTTCTTGCTTATGTCGAGCTGTAGTGACCCGGAGTGCAAGCTACGGAAGATCCGTGAACTGGAGGGGACTATGAAGTTCTTGAAGAGCCTAAATCCCATATTCGGTTTGGGGAGGTCAATCCTGCTGTCTCAGGCTACTATCCTGACGCCCTTGCCGCTATGATACAGTAGGAGAGTCAGATGAGGGTTGCACTCCGTGTCCAGTGTCGTTTCAAGTGCGAAAGCTTTAGCCACTGCGAGTTCTCAGGTGACGAGGGCACAAGGAAAAACCCGCAACTACTTCCATTACAGAGAGATACGCCACTTGGTGCACTTCTGCCCTAAGCTATCCCGAGAGAGATTCTGGTGAAGGATGATGGGTTGGAGGTAGGGGTCGTGGACGTGGAAGGAGAAGTGTTGCTAGAGCTGGTGAGCGAGAAGGCTATCGCACCAACCTGATGGTGGATGAGGAAAGAGAGTTTTTGGCAAGTACTTTCTCTTCTGAGCAGGATCGAGCATTATTCGAGGTGCTCCAAGGGAAGCTGAAAGCTGCAGGGATGGAAGATGATGCACCCACCTCATCCTCGTTCTTTGGTAATATTGCTTTGGCCTGTCTTCCCAAAGGTACGTGTGACTCTTGCTCTGGCCACTTTTTCCACTGCTGGATCATCAGATTTGATCATCGATACCGGAGCTTCTAGATATTTGATGGGTACTACTAACTCTTATACTCGCCTAGCAGTTCCGTTAAGTGTCAAGACAACCAATAGAATTGATCGACCAGTGGTTGGTAAGGGTACAGTGCAATGTACCAATACTTTGACTTTGTCCAAAGTTTTGCATACTTCTTTTCCTGTAAATCTACTAGGAGTTTGAGGTGAAGGACCTCGGTGAACTGAAGTCTATCGCGGGGATTGAGATTGCTCATGAGCCAAAAGGGATTGTTCTGTCCCAGAGGAAGTCTATCTTAGACTTCGTCAAGGAGACAAGTATGCTAGATTGCAAGCCTGCTAGTGTACTTATTGATCAGAAGGAGAAGCTGAGTGCAGAGGCTGGTGAACTGGTTAACAAGGAGAGATACCAGAGGTTGGTGAGTCGATTGATATATCTGAGACGTGCCCGTCTAGATATATCCTTTGTTGTGAGTGTGGTGAGTCGATATATGCCAGTGTTGTTGGGGGCGCGCCCCAAGCGCGAGGCGCTTAAGGCGCAGCCTGCGTCGCCCCCAACCCTCTGGGGCTGGCGCCAGCCGAGAAGCGCAGGGGAGGCGCCATGAAGCGCTCTGAAGCGCATGAAGCGCGCCGAGGCGCGCGCGGGGCTCACCCAGCAAAAAACTAGAGTTTTGGTGGAAGAGCAATTTCGCTGAGTGAGATTTGGGGAGAAGAACAGTAAAAATTTGGGGAGGAAGGAGATGAACAGTGAAAACTTTTGGCTTATAAAAATCGGAACACATGACTTGGCTTGGCCTGATTGATACTGACGTGATATGTCATTGAAATTGGTGGATGAACAGAAAATCATCTGCTTCGCCCCAAAAGAAATCTGCCATTAGTTTCCTAATTTCCTTCGAGGCCCATGGAGGTAGTTTTAGTCCAGCCATGATGTGTACCGGGATGCTGGCCATGACATGCCTTATTAGAACTAGGCGTCTCCTTTGAGTCATGAGTTTTCCACGCCACCCTGCCAATCTTCTTCTGATTTTTCCCAATAGAGGATCCAAGGCTTTCTTGCTTAACCATCTAGAACACAATGGGGCCGCCACATAGACCATTGGGAACACCGGTTCTCTAAAACTCGTGAATTGTTTGATCCTGCGCCTTCTTGCTTCACTTACATGCTTAGACATATACAAAGCAACGTTCTTTTGCACAAGAGTTGATCAGACCAGTCACAGTACCTATCCAACACCTTCATCAAATTTCTTATAGATCTGGTATCCCCTGCGAAAAGCAGGATGCCATCACCATACATGAGATGAGAAATTAGGAGAGCACCAACTGGATGATGATAGTGTGCAGTGCTACCTCTATCAAACTCCTAAGTGATGGACTGAGAGAGCACATCTTGCACTAATATGAAAACGTATAGGGATAAGGGATCCCCCCATCTCAAACCCTAACCAAATTGAAAAAAACCAAGTGATACTCCATTGAGCTGGACGGATGATTTCATGATGAGCTCAATCATACTCTCATTGAACCCTTTTGCCTTTAAAATTGCTGCAAGGAATTGCCAGTTCCCCCCTTCTGCTTTAACCATGTCAAGTTTAAACATCACATTTCCTCCTTTCTACTTTTTATGTAGAGACTGAACCATCTCGTGTGCCAAGTTGATATTCATAGATGCTCCAGCTGACCAAAAAAGCACCTCGCTCTTCCCTTACTAACTTTGGCATATGTTGTGTCAGTCTAAAAACTAACACCTTAGCTAAAACCTTGTATACCACGGTACTGAGGCTGATGGGCCTGAATTTATCAAAGGAGTCCCATTGATCAACTTTGGCTATCGGAGTAATAGTGTTTGAAGCAAATATCCTTGGTAGATCTGCACTAGCAAAGAATTCTCTCACAACTCCAAAGGTTAGGGCCTTTAATTGTCTAAGTGCTTTTAAAGAATCCTGAACCAAATCCATCAGAACGTGGAGAGCTATTACGTGGAATAAACCGTAAGGCTATTTTAATCTCCATCTTCATAGGCACTTCTAAGAGGGCATGGTTGACATCAACAGATATTTTATGATCAAACATACTTCCAAGGTCTCCATGGGAAGCATTCGGCTAGTTTTATGATATAACCGTCTTTTCACGAATGAGTTGTTGTCCTTCCAGTAGCCTTCCATCTTGCAATTTCATCTGGAAGATACATTTCCTATTTTGGTTGAGGTTAATGATAGAGTGGAAAAGCGCTGTGTTTTTATCACCATCTTTTAGCCAACTTTTCTTGGAGATTTGCTCTAGGCGGCTTAGCTCTCTGTTCTCCCATGTGCTAAGTTCCGTTCTTTAATTATGGTATTCAGTTTCAGTTCTCTCTGAAAACGGATTCTTCAACTCAGCTTCAATCCTTTCCACATCATTCTCCAGGTCACTTATATGTGTCTCTGTCTTCCCAAAGATTTCCTTATAACATTTATGCAAGGTTGCCGTCATCCTTTTGAGCTTTTACCCCAGAGACTTTAGTCCAACTGGTCCACTTACTGTGTTCTAGGTCTTACCAACTTGTTGGACAAATGAATCGGATGTCAGCCACATATCTAGATTCCTAATTGCTTATGTTCATAGATTTCTCTCTGTTCATTTAATTGAAGCAAAACTAGGTTGTGATTTGAGGTCTTGCGGTTTAGCAGTTGATAAGAACTACTGGGTTGCCAAATTTAGATATTCTGAATTCACTAAGACTCTATCAAGCTGAGCCCATGTCCTCTATAGTCTAGAGTGCCCATTACAATAGGAATACTTCCTACCATTGAGCTTCAAGTCAACTAACGCACATTTGTGGGTGTTCTCGTTAAATTCTTGCATAAGCAGTGATGCCCGGGGAGCCCAGTTGGGCTAATGTTCTCAAATGACTCCAAAGTGCCCTTCTTCTCAGTGAGTAGCACTTTGCTTACACAAAAGTAACAAGACATCCGTCCCTTCACATTTCCATCTACCAGTAATGGCTTGCTCATTTTGCTTAGAATTTGGAAGACATTTTCTTCTTTCCACAGTTCCACAACTTCTCATGTTGTTCAGCATTGGTAGCTGAGAAAGGTAGGCCAATGGCATGTGACAACCAGCTAATCCTACTGTCTGAATGATAGGGTTTTGCAATGACCAGAATCCCAATTGAGTGAAGCCTCACCTAGTTTTTCAGATGTACTTTGACTCTTCGCAAGCCTATGCTATCCAAAAAGAATTTTTTTTCAGCCATTGGCTAAAGTTAGACAAGACTTGTCTTGTACCCTTACTAGGTCTTATAGGACTTTGGTGGATTGGGTAACCTGGCTTATTTGCGCAGCGTCTTTGGAGATCCTTTTTATCCTCTAATGCCATTAGATGGCTCAAAGTCATACAATTTGCGGTTTCCAGATAGACTTTTTGCCTATCGTTTCTTCAAATTCTAGCTTCTCTGGATCTTTTATGTTGTCCATCAAACACCAGAATCATCTGATGGCGCTGTCTGGCTCTGCATTCAAGGTCTGAATGTGCCATTGATCAATGTCATCAATCCGGCTTTGTTCTGTGGATTCCACTCCAATACCTTCCTCCATGTTTGCCTGAAGCGGGCCTTTGAGCATGCTCATCTTGCCTGTAAACATGGGCATTTTCAACCAAAAACCGGCTAACCGTCGATTTTCGGACCGGCTAAAACCGAAGGTTAAAAAACCTGAGGTTTGAATAAAAAAATCAAAAACATTAAATCCGCCGGTTCCCGAAGATTTCATCCGACCGGAACCAATCGGAATATTTTTCAGAAATGAAAATATGGTTTTGACCTGTCAAACCGCCGCCCACCGGTTTGAAGGTGAAATACCGCCAGATAATCAAAAAAAATAAAAAAAAATCTGACGGTTTTTCCAATGTTTTTTTGCCTGATTTCCGCCAGAAAAGTGGCCAGAATTTTTTTGACTTTTTTTTTGTATTTGGGGTTTAGGGTTTTTAGGAGTTTTGAGGGTTTAAAAAGTTATAATAATTATATACTTATAAAATTTATAAAATATAAAATTTTTATTACTTTCAACTTTTCAAACCGTAAACCCTAAAAACCGTAAAAACCCTAAAAAACTATGTTTTATAACTTTTCAAACCCTACAAAATATAAAACATTAAGAATCCTAAAAAACTATAAAACCTAAACCCTAAACTTATGAATTTATAAATTATAAAATTTTTACAAATATAAGTTTTTAACTTTTATAACTTTTCAAGTCCTTTTTTTAAATTCATTTATAGTTGAATTTAAGCCCTTCCCCTCCCTTTTGTAATTTTTTTAATTATATTGTAAATGTAAATTAATTTAAATTGTAAATATAAATACTAACTTACATTTATTTGTGTTAGTGTTATAAATGTAAATGTGATTTCATTTATATGTCAATTTAATTTTTTTTTCTAACTTATAAATTATTATATACTTATGTATAAATAATATTTGTATATTAATATGTTTATTATTAAAAGTTTATTCATTAATGGAACTTAAAAATATATATATTTTTATAGATTTATATGACAAATATTAAAAAAACAATTTTTTCTAAAAAAAATGAAAGAAGCAAAATTTTCCTTTAAGAAAGTCCAAAAAAAAAACTCGGCCACGCCGAAGGTTTGAACTGAATTTAAACTGTGTCGAAAACGTTATTAAACTGTCCGAAACCGGCATGAAACAAAACTTTCAACCGAACCGAGGTTTTTGGCAACCGAAACACCAATTGGAGGAAACTAGACTGGGCAAAACCGGATATTTAAGGCTAGGTTAAGGTTTGCATTTTTAAAATCGGCAACTGGCGGTTCGGTAACCGCTAACTGAACCGCTCATGTCTACTTGCTTGGACTAGGCAAGTGCTGGGGAAACTTTTTCAGAGTACCATTCCATTTAGGCAAGGTATCATCCTTTGCTCGCTTAATCCGCTTTGTGCACTTGCTGAACAGATTGCCAAGTCTAGCACCAACCGGCGGAGAGTCTAGTTCATCAAACTCTAGGCTTGTTCATCTATTGCTGGCATATGTATTTCTCCCTCTTCACTTGACTTCAGTTCCTCATCTGTGGGGCCTAAAGTGTTTGAGATAAAGCAATCTTGCTCTATCAGTTGCAATGCCAAAGGTCGCTCCTCTGTCGTTGCTCGGTGTGATACATCAGTTTGCTCTGCTATACTTGTAGACTCCCTTAGGTTAGTTCCTGTTTGTGAGGTTCCTGTGCCTGTCAGCTCTGCAAACACACAAAGATCAATACACTGCGCCTACCCTATTCGCGTCTGCTCTTTTCGGCCATCCTAGGGGTTCATTGTTTGGGTGTTTTGTGCGTGCAACGGTCTTCTTAGCGCCAACCACACGCCATCATCCAAAGGTAATGCATTTTGACCCATCATACTTTTCCTTTGAGCCAAGACCTTTTTCCAGATTTTGGAATCTTCTCTCACTTGAACTGGGTACGTTCCCGCCTTCGTCACTAATGTTATACAAGGAACAACAAGGTGTGGGTTCTTTTCCGTACTAGAAGTCTCTCGAAATCATAATCCTGGAAATTTGTTCGCCGTTCTTCCACCTGTAGTAGTTACCCAATAGGATCAACCAGTTCCTTCAAGATTCGTTGATTCCAGCACTGCACTTGTAGGCTTGACAGACACACACATCTATCATTTGGATGGGTCGCAGTGTCGGGGGATCATCGGCGCAAATTCGCCAGCGCTACCTCTGGACATTTCGGTTCGGTGTTTCAGAAATTCATTCATTTCCGATTCCGATGTGGTTTGAATTGGCACCTGTGTGGTCGGAAGCAGGGTTACATCAATCAGTGCTAGTCCCTGATTTCCTCTAATCTCGCAAACTATCTGGTCTCGTGATACTCCCTGCAGCGAAGCCACAAGACATCACTTTTACCAGTTGGTCTCCTCCTGGGTTGGGTCAGCTACAATTGTTACCTTTCCCAGTATTGCTTTTGTTGTAGCCACTGACTCAGCTTTGCGCTTTATCGCACCTTTACAGGATAGGTTAGCCGTCTCCATATGGTATTTGACCACCTTCGCCTGCAGCGTTAGGTCGCCTACCTTCATTGCGTTCAACCGAAGCATTTTCTTGCCGATGTTGTCCATAATTGATTTGAACCTGACATACCCAAAACGTTTCCCTGTTCTGTCCAATTTTTTTGGGGTTGAAATGCTGGCCCACACCCAGATCTTCAAAGGCCATTCACATTTCTTCTTCCTTCCATTATTTTGGAAAGTTGGTGTAGTAGAAAGCTACGTCTTCATCACACAGTGTACATGGGTTAATCCAATTTCTATTTCCTGCACTGGAGCTCTCCGCCTGAGAAGGCAGATTTTTCCCTTTAATTTGCTGCAGTTCATCTGCAGCAGGGTTGACGTCCGTTCTTTCCGACTGCTCCGGCGCTGGCTGTGTTCTTACAGCCAGGTGGGGGTCGGGGGGAGATTCCGCCTCCTCAGCCGCCATCGGAGGAGACCCGATGGGGATGGGTGAGGTGTGTGCGAAGTGTGCAGTGGTGTTGTAGAGAGGGCCAAAAGAAAATCTAGTGAGAGAAAATAAATCACTTACGAACTCTGTTCAAGTTAAAGTTGTTTCTTACTGCATGTATATTATCCTGTGAAATTTTCATGACTGTTATTTAGCATTTTCTTTTTGCACTTTTTTCTCATATTCTGAATCTGTTTGCATCATTTGGTTGAAAAAAAACATAGTCCATTGGGTTTGGGTGGTGTATGCTTATTGATCATTAACTTGCAGATTATAGGGATGTTGTTGAAAGACAATTCTCCTGCAGTGGTTGGTGCTGCTGCTGCTGCTTTTGCATCTACTTGCCCTCATAATTTGTATCTTATTGGAAAAAATTATAAAAGATTGTGCGAGATTCTTCCTGATGTGGAAGAATGGGGTCAGATTGTCTTAGTTGGGATTCTTTTACGATATGCAATTGCAAAACATGGGCTAGTTGAAGAATCCATAATAGTCTTGAATGCTTTTATAAAGCATAATTCAGAAACGGAGGACCCAGAACCTTGCCCTGTAACTGGAAAACTGCCCCTTGATGATGCCAGCTTTGGCATGTCGGCCGATATTGCACATATAATGTCCCAAAATTACTTTAAAGGACCAGATAAGTATTTATCTGTGATAGGTCATGTAGCTCGAGATTCTTTTATGGTGGACAGTTCATGTGTTTCATCCTCCAAAAGCAACGGGGATGTAAAGCTCTTATTGCAATGTACATCGCCATTATTATTGAGCTATAATAGCGCCGTAGTGTTGGCTGCTGCTGGGGTTCACTGGATTATGGCTCCGATCGAAGAAATTCCAAAGATTGTCAAGCCTTTACTATTTCTTTTGAGGTCATCCAGTCATTCAAAATATGTGGTACTTGCCTCCTTGTTTTCTGGCATCAAGTTCATGCATCTCAGAGACAGTTAGACACCTTTTTGTCATCATTCTGTGATTGTAAGGGGAGTGGAGATGCTATTACATAAAATCTCGAAGCTAGCATTTCTCTTGGTTTCTCCTTATTTCTCATGCATTCTTCAATGGTATATATTCGTATAAGACATGAAACAACTTGATTGGTACACTACTGAATTACTTGATGCGTATGTCACGTCTCATGGTTTTCAAGTTTTATCTCATTTAGTGTAACTTTGGCTTTTGTACTCTCTATTGCTTCCTAGGATAGCTGAATCATTAATATGTATTTGAACTTAACCTTTTCATATGCAAAGGAAGATACCAGCATATGGTTGTCAGTGTTGCCATGATTACCAATTTTATGCAGAGGAGAAATGCTCCTTTATATGTAAATATATGCCAGGCTGCTGATGCTATTATTTGAGCTTCTGAAAACTTGTCCATTGACTTGAACATCTTGGAATTTAGTATCATGAAATGGACTATTTATTTACTTCTTTTTGTCTGTTGAAACTTCAGTAGAATTTATGCTTGCATCAATCTGTTCTGTCACTTACGGCTTATGGATTTCTTAAAATTTCTACAAGATCCACTTTCTACATAGTGTGTTGGGCATGCTGCATGAGGTCCAAATTGCTCGTGCTCTACCCATATTTATTTTATATTTGGAACTTTATGCATGGATTCTATTTGCAGGTCCTTTGCAACATTCAAGTCTTTGTGAAAGCAGTGCCATCTTTGTTTTCTCCATATTTTGAAGATTTTTTCGTTAGCTCTTCTGATTCCTATCAAATAAAGACTCTGAAGCTTGAAATACTTTACGCTATAGCAACCTACTCGTCTATCACCTCAATCTTTCAGGAGTTTCAGGTAGATGCATTTTTGTAGCATGTTTATCTTTGGATTTCTGAAACCTAGATGATTTAATAACTTTGCACTAGGGAAGATTTTGATGGGTGCCACCTGTAGAGCCTACATTTATTTAAATCCAATGTGATCTGCGATAAATTTGTCAGGGAAATTGTATATAATTAAACCATTGTAAGCCTCATTTTTATTATTGAATAACCCTGTTAAGTTTCTTTTGTTAAGGAGCATTATAAAGAATGGGTTTTCTGATTCATGAATATCTTTATCAACTCAACTATGGAATTCTGAACACGTTTATGTCTAAGAAATGTCTGGATGACCTCAGCCTGCTAATTTACCTGACTTCTGCTTGCTTCAACCTTCTATAATTGTTTCTGTGATATTGTTAGCTATTCAAACAGTTGAAACACTTGAACTCAGAATCTGACTGTTTTCTTCTTGATAATTTTACTTTCATGCGTATGCTTGATTTTATAGACTTTGTAGAGTGGGTGTTAGGTGTAGTGGATGGGTTGGTGTGCTGCCTAACTCTACACCTAACACTACACGTTTTCATTTAACACTCCTCTCAAGATGGGCGAAATATATCAATTAAGCTCATTTTGTTACAAAGCCTATTCAAATCTAGTGCACTAAGGCCCTTGGTGAGACAGTCAGCAGTCTGGTTCTTAGTAGCCAC
>JAOWBN010211028.1:0-13923 GCA_028565015.1 Pinguicula moranensis | reverse complement strand
GCTAAATGTTGTCGCCAGGCCATCCCAAAGGTCTTTGGCTGACGGATATTTAGCAAAATCATCAAGAATATCACCCTCAATGGCATGGATGAGCCACGAGAACACACTCAAGTCGTTATGCTCCCATAGCTGATATTCAGGGTCATCCACGGTCGAAGGTGGAGGCACGCCAGTGATATGGTGTAATTTCCCCCGGCTCCCGATCACCACCCGCATTAATCTGGCCCATAACATATAGTTATGATGATTAAGGCGTACGATGATAGGTAACGCCGATGTGGTTTCTTCCTGTTGCATCTGTGTAAGGAGTTTGGTCATTTGAGTAGAGAGATCTTCGGTTGGGTGACTCTGACTTTCAGAGGTCACTAGAGATTTCTCGTGATTGGTTGTTTTGGTGTTGTCAGCCATGGTTTAGGATGGCAACGGTGGCTGGGGTAGATTTTGACAAAGGTCAGATCCCAGAAGAGCGGATCTGAACCTACTCTAATACCATATTACGTGGAATGAAAAGAATGAGTTTGATTCTCTCAAAAGCTTACCGTTTCATTAGATTAGGATGCATATATATAATACAAGTTTGTTCCTAATCTCTAGGAATAATTAGGGGGAAGTTACCTTAATTTAAGGGAAAGACTTGATTCTTTCCCTTATTACAAATATAAGGTAAAACTTCCCCTAATTACTTGCTAACAAGCTCATACTTTGAAGGGGGATGAAGAGGACCATGCTTTGCTTAAATCCTTGTTTTCTGTTGGTGTGTGTTATAACCCTGTTATAAGTGTTGCTCAGATTGAACAAAGAAAGTGAAAGGAGAGGCAAAATCTAGCAGAAATAGGGAAGAGAACCAGGCAGTGAGACTAATCCTTGCCGTTGGGGGAAGAGATAAGTCTGAAGAGATGTCTAGAATTCCACTTCTTCATAAACTGTTTGTACAATCCAAGTTACAAGCTTTTTATACTACTAAGCATACTCAAAAGATTACGAACAACACAAAAGATAAACATGACAGAAGTAAGTTACTACACGTCTCCCAAACATTCTCTACAGTGGCCATCGGTAGTGACACGTACCTTCATCTTTACTCCATTGCTTGCAACTTTCCTGCCTTGACCGTGGAATCCTTTTGCCTTTCATCTTCCAATAAGTTCCTTTCCACCAAAGGGCCCAAGATCAGGGCTCAGTCTTGAGCACGAGTTGAAATATCGCCATCTCCAGTATAATATTCCACAGAAACCTATTGCTCAAGACTGAGCCCTGAGGCTGTAGAAGCTCTAGCAGTAGAAGGTAGGTTGGTACCACCTCCTAAGTCTAAGTTATTTGCACCCTCAGTACCTGCAACCTCATGTTTAGTAGGTGAAAACAAAAATATCCTCAACTTCACTAACCCATCTGGAAACCACACATTCAACTTTTGACGATTATTCATCATGTTTCCAAGTTCATCAGCACAAGAAACAGTCACAAGGGCATCAATGTCTTAATCTGGCAACTCATAGTTAATCATAACATCTTGTGCAAATGAGTTCGCCATTTTCTGAAAATATTCATAAAAAATAGCATTTTGTCTGACACTAATTATCCATTTAGCCAAAACATCCTCAAGTAGTCTAATCTGATTGTTTGCTGATACGCCTCAACTTCCCAACAATCCATTTTGTCCGTGAAAGATTCATGATTTATTTCGAAACTACCAGGATCAAATACTAACCGTAACCATACCACATTCATGCTACTAGATTCAGTTGTCACCAATTCAGATAAAGAGTTAGCCACATTATGACAATCCATAAGAGTAGAAGTCATTCTCTTTGTGGACTTAGAGTAAACAGAAAAACCTTCACAATCAGATTTTTTCCCTCTGGAACAGTGACGTCTGAAGCAAAGGATTTTTTGGTTTTTGGCTCCAGATGCTGTGAGAAGTTAGAAGAGAATAACTTGAATTTTCCATCAAACAATGAGATGGATGTTCGAAGTAGATTTTTCCTCTCAGTCAAGACGTCTTTCCTGGGCGATGGAGTAAACTTTGAAGCTTCCACCTTCAGCCATTCAAACGAGTTGTATAAGTTCATCCCAAATGAGGTAGCAGGTAGCTCAGGAAAGTCCTCTTCGTGTACATGAGATTCCATCGGAATTGGCTCAGCAAACCAATTTACAAGGTTTTCATCCGATTTCCAGTGTTCTACTGGATTTTCCTCCGGAACCATTTGATTTCTTGCATTCAATTTCTCCGTAAATTCTGCCAGTTGTTGCTGAAGAACAATCCGATTTCTCTGTATCCGAGTGTGATAATCCTCAAAAGTGTTGGAGATCTGATGAAAAGCATTCATATTGAACGATTCTGCGAAAGTAGTTGGATAGTGCAACTGCTCTGATACAAATTGCTATAAACCTATTATAAGTGTTGCTTAGATTGAACAAAGAAAGTGAAAGGAGAGGGAAGATCTAGCAGAAAAAAGGGAAGAAAGAGAGAAGCAGGAGGTGGGACTAATCCTTGCCGCTTGGGGGAAGAGATAAGACTGGAGAGATGTCCAGAATTCCACTTCTTTATAAACTATTCACACAATCCAAGTTACAAGCTTTTTATACTACTAAGCATACCCAAAAGATTACGAACAACACAAAAGATAAACATGAAAAAAGTAAGTTACTACACTTCTACAAAATATTCTCTACGATGGCCATCGGTAGTGACACATACTTGCATCTTTACTCCCTTGCTTGCAACCTTCCTGCCTTGACCATGGAGTCCTTTTGCCTTTCATCTTTCAATCATCTGCTGTCATTTTATTCCTTTCTCCAAAGGACCCAAGATCAATTGGGGTTGTTACAATGTGTATGTTTCCATGTACTCAAGATATGCCATTTTGACTACGTACAATCCCGAGGTGTCCTTAGCCCATCTTGATTTGTCTTGACAATCTTCATCCTTTGGCTAGTAATTTTCTAGAAGACATAATAGTTTAATAGTTTTTGCTCGTATCAAGTAGTTTCCTGCACCACTTCCATGGCCATTTCCAAAAATCTGTTGTCCATTCTCCCTTTTGAAGCAGACTGGCATCCTTGTATGTTGCTATTTTGAATAGCCCGTCAAACTTGATACAAAACTTTTCATTTTCAATCCATGAGTCTATCCAAAAGCAAGTACCCTTTCCATTTCCAATGTCCATTTGGATATTTGCTTTAAACCAAGTTGCCTTTTCCATTGTCTGATCAAATCTATCCACCAGTTGGTTTGATATGCTTTTCTGTCATATGTTTTCGGTTCAACAACTTCCTTCATTCCATAACGGTCTGTAGCAGTTTATATACTGATCTTCTCCTTGCTGCATCATCCTCCACTTCCATTTCAACAATAGAACCTCATCAAACATATTGAGATCTTTAATTTCTAGACCACAATCCTCCATCTTGTTGCAGATTGTTTTTCGTGGGATCCAGGAGATATTTCTTTCGCCCGTTGTCTTCTCCCTCCACACACACAAAAAAAAAATTGCATTTGGATTCTTTTCGTTCTCTTGATCACCTGATTACGGGCTTTAAATGTTGACATATAATAAGTTGGTAGCTGGAAGAGGGTGGCCTTTAGCATAGTGATCCTTCCTCCCAATGATAAGCGTTTATTTTCTTACCATTTTAATCTTTTCTAGAAGCTTTTGATCACTGGTTCCTAGAATGTTGTTCTCTTGGGATTTCCTCCAATTGGCATCCTTAAGTAGAAGCAGTGTTGTTATGGGCGCGGGGTGACGGGCGTGCGCCCCATGAATCGGGGCATACTAATTTTTTTATTTTCAAAAATAAATATATACTTACTTCATTTATATAATTATCCATCCAAAATCAATATAAAACAACTACTTTACAAAAACAAAACATTCATACTTCATAATCATCATGGTTATTGAAACTATCAATAAAAATAATCATGAAAATAAAAAAGTTTTCGAATCTCAACACAAGATGCATAACACAACATCAATAATTAAATATCATCTTCACTCAAGAGCTTTTCCTCTTATCATTCATTTGACAAGTTAAAACACAGTAAAATCAGAACCTTGTTGTTATCTTCATCACATTCATGGTCTGATACATATACACGGATAGAGTGTGTGTTAGGTATAGTTGGTGGGTGTTTGGTGTGCTGCCTAACTCTACACCTAAGTCTATACTTTTTTGTTCAACACTCTCCCTCAAAATAGGCAAAATATATTGATCAATCACATCTTGTTAAAACGTCTATCCAAATTTAATGCACTAAGGCCCTTGGTGAGACAGTCAGCAGTCTGATCCTTAGTAGCCACATGTCCTAGCTCCAGAAGCCCACTGGTCAGCTTCTCTTTGATGAAGAATATGTCAATCTCTATGTACTTGGTTCTATCATGTTGGACTGGGTTATTGGCAATGCTGATAGCCGATTTGTTATCGCACCACAGCTGCATCTGTGCTCCTCCTTCACCCATTTTCAACTCCTCCAGCAAAGACCTCAACCACATCATCTCAGCAACACTGAGGGCCATGTCTTTGTACTCTGCTTCAGCAGTAGAACGGGCAACGACTGACTATTTTTTACTCATCCAGGAGACCAGATTGCCCCCTACGAACATGCAATATCCACATGTGGATTTCATGTCATCAACACAGCTAGCCCAATCTGAATCACAATATCCTTCAATACCCATATTCCCGTTTTTTCTAAAGATCAACCCTTTTTCGGTGCATTCTTCAAGTATCTTAAAATCAGGTACACCGTATCCATGTGACCTTTCTTGGGTCATGCATATACCTGCTCACCACACTCACGGCAAATGAGATATCAGGTCTGGTATGACTCAGCTATATCAATCGTCCAACCAATCTTTTGTACTAGAGGTGGGAAATTGGGATTCGAGATCATGCCTGAATCTTGATCACGTCCCGAACTAGATCGGGACCAGTTTTTTGGTCCTGATCCCGACCCGACACCCGAGGTCCCTAAAATTTTTGGGACTTCCAAGGCCCAAAATATTGTTATTTTTAATATTTTGTTATTAATTTTTTATTTTTAATATTTTTTTAATATTTTTTTATTTTTTATTATAAATTGGGATCGCATTTCAAGACAACCCGATCCCGACCCAAAAAAATTTCCCTCATTTTCCCGAATTGGATCCTGACCTGAACTTTTTTGGGGGCTAAAATTTCAGTCCCGATCTGACCCAAAATCTCGAAATTCTGTCAAAAATTGGGTATCGGGCCTCAACGCAATCTTTTGCCCACCCCTATTTGGTACCTCTCCTATCCATAGTTTCACCAGCATCAATCCTGAGATTTACTTTCTACTCGATAAGTATCCTAGCAGGCTTGCAATCAAGCATGCTTGGTTCCATGAGTAGATCCAAGACATACTATCTTTGGGATAGTACTATCCCCTCTGGTCCCCGAGCTACTTCAAGGAAGTATCTTATCTCTCACAAATCCTTCACCTCAAATTCCTTGCCCAGTCAAATATTCATCTCTGCTATCTCCCTCTCATCATCTCCTGTAATGATCATATCATCCACATAAACAGCCAACATCGTGATATGATCTCCGGTATGTCTCTGAAAAATAGTATAATCAGCATTGGTCTGTTGATAACCTATACTTACCGTAGCCTTCCTGAATCTGTCGAACCAGCTCTAGGGTATTGTTTGAGGCCATATAAGGATTTTTTAAGCCTGCAAAATTTTCACTCTGTCTTATTCGTGCCAAATCCTGGAGGGATATCCATGTACACCTTCTCAAGTAAATCACCACAAAGAAATGCATTCTTCACATCGAGTTGATATATGTTCCATTCTTTGTTCGCTGCTATGGAGACTAAGGTACTAACTGTATTCATCTTGGCGATTAGTGCAAAGGTCCCATCATAATCAATGTCATATGTCTGACTGTACCCCTTGGCCACCCGTTGCGCCTTGTACCTTTCCACCTTTCCTTTAGCATTTTCCTTCACACTGAACACCCATTTGCATCCTACTATTTTCTTCTCGGGTGGTAGTGGTACAAGTACCCAGGTTCCATTCTTTGTCAAAGCCTCCAATTCCTCTATCATGGCAGCTCTCCACTTTTGGTCCTCCATTGCTGTCTGCCAACACTTAGGCACAAAAATACTGTCCAAAAATGCAATAAATGCCCTATGGCTAGGTGATATGTGAGAATAAGAAACATACTCGACAATATCATGAGGGAAATCATACCGATCCAGTAGAACCCCCGCATTGACACGGGTGGTCCACCTTAGCGATTGAGGTGAGGGAGGGGAAGGAAAAAGAATAATGTCACCTAGGGTATCTGGATAATTTATGATGGGCAGTGACTCAGGTGTCTCTGGAGTCAAGGTCGGCAAGGTACTAGAAGCTGGGACAAGGGGACGCCTCCTCATGTACATGTGATACAATTGTGGAGTCTCTGTGTTACTCACTTCTTTATCACTTTTCGACTCTGCACTTGTGTTTTTTGAGTAAGAAGGACACACGATCTTCCCCACAGTCACTGTCTGTAACTCATTTCCAACATCACTCCTCTCCCCCTCTCATGCTATACCTCCAATGGTTATGATATTCTCCCTCTCTCGTCGTGCACCATTCAACGAGTCTCAAAAGGAGAGGATGTCTTTTGCAGAAAGTATGACTCTTGCTCACAAAAGGTAACATCTTTACTTACAAATGACCATCTCTCAATTGGACTCCAATAGACATAGCCTTTTTGGGTAACTGAGTATTCTACAAATACACAGTTGATGTCTCTTGGATCTAACTTTTCAACACTAGGCCGGTTATCCTGACGAAACACACATAACCAAACGGGCTTAGCTTGATCTAGTCTCCTCGGGTGCTCGTTAATACCTCATGTGGTGAATACCAATTCAGAATCCGTGATGGAAGTCGATTTATCAGAAAAGTAGCAGTCATAATTGCTCGAACCCACAAGTATTTTGGAACATTCATCTCAAACATAAGACTTCTTGCAATCTCTAGAAGATGACGATTCTTCCTCTCTGCAACTCCGTTTTGCTCGGGCGTATAGGGACAAGTGGTCTGGTAAATAATTCCATGTGTTGACAAGTATTCTGCAATAGCTTGTTTGTTTACTAAGTACCATTATCGGACCTAAGAACCTTTACTCTTGCTCCAAATTGTGTTTAAACTTCCATGTGAAAATCTCTAAAGCAAGCTAAGACTTCATTCTTAAGTTTCATCAAGTATAACCATGATATACGAGAATGATAATCAATAAATGTCACAAAATAACAAAATTTATTAAAAGTCAGAGTCGGGAATGGCCCCCAAACATCAGAGTATATCACATCAAAATTTTGAGAACTCTTACGACCAGAGCTGACATATGAGCTTCTGGTATGCTTGCCCAACTTGCAAGTATCACAAACTAGTGTGTCATTCTTAATCTGCGCAAATAAACCAGGATACAATAGACTCATAAGGGAAAAGGAGGGATGACCTAATAGCCTATAAAATAGCATCAGTTAGGCCACCACCATCTTTTCCTGCTCAGACTGCTCTGCTACTAGTGAAAGAGCTAATTCCTAACGCTTCTTATCCATGTACCATAGTTCGTCCTTCCATGTCCCAGTCCCAAGTACCTTCCTTGACCCTTTCTCATGGAAGATCACTGTGGGATATCATAAATAACTTTACAGTTTAATTCAATAATAGATGAACTAATAGAAAGAAGGTTTATAGGAAATGAAGGGACATGCAAAACTTTGGACAATGTTAGTGTATGTGTGTGTGTGCATTGTATTGTACCCTTATCAACCACTGGTCGAGTGGTGCCATCTGCAGTCTTAACACTTGAAGGTACTTCCAGTGGAGTATAGTAACTGAACTCCCTAGTAGTACCAGCCACGTGTATGTTTTCCCCAGAGTCTTAAATCCAACCTGGGGGCCAATAGTTGGACCGGATGCAAGTGCAATAGTATCATACATACCTCTTGTGTGAAGAGACACATTACCAGACATATTGGTCCAGTGGGTGGATCATCTCTTGTTCCTCAAAACTCATCCTCCTCCGCATCCACGGTCATGTGTGTGCAATAACCTCCTCGTCCACTACCTCGAGCTCCACCTCTCCTGCTACCCCAACCACGGGTACCCCCTCGTCCACGATTGCCTCGCCATCCAGGATCCTTATCCCTATTTGGACGTGGGCACGATGTAGCAACTGCGAGTCTCCACTTTTGAAGAAGGTGTGTGTGTAGCCGATGTCAAAGTAGCCAAAGCTTTAGCACTTGAAACAACAGTGGACTCAAAATATAACTCCATCTGACTTTTCGACTGTATCATTGCAACAATAGCATCATCAAGGGGTGATATGGTAGGTTGAGAGAGAAGAATGGACCTTCTTTGGCCAAACATCGGATTCAAACCCATCAGGAACTTTATAGTTTGCTTTGTTTCATCATTCATTGCCCTAATGCAGGTTGGATTACTACAACACGTAGTAGGTAAGAAGTGGTCCACTTCCTCCCATAGCTTGATGAGACAAGCGACATAATCTTCAACCTTTTTATCTTCCTGAACCAGATCATGAATCTCTTTTTAAATCCAAAAACACGCATATGATTCTCTTTTTCGGAGTAATTCTATTTCAATCGAGCCAACATATCACTAACAAGCTTCAAACCATCAATCAAGGAGGCAATGGTAGGAGTTAATGAGTTTAACAATCATATTCTCAGTTGAGAATTAATTGCTTTCCAGCCATCAGTCTGAGCAGTCGCTTTACCTTGTTTTATCCCCTGTGAGATAGCTTCCTAATTTTCTACCCACCAAGGTAATCTCAATTCGACGGGACCAACCAACATAGCAAGCTCGTCCATCTAGTTTCAAGTCAACAACTGGTAGGTCAAGCTTGACATGTGTGATAGTTGGAACAATCGGCATCGGTGAAACACTCATCCTCTGCATTATCCCTTGGATAAGCTGCACGATAGCAGGATTGAGTTTCGCCAGTACTTTCAACCGTTTTCCCATCACGTCATCCTCATTTTTGCCATCTCACAATGAGCACTTCACAACAATTAACACAATTACTATATCTTTCCAGCAACAATCAATCAATTATCACATCCACGTCATGCCTAATTGGATGCTCCAAGTTTAGGCATTTCAATCCACACACAAAATATTCAATTTATCCATGGAAATGCAAATATAGATCGAACGGAATAACATTTACAAAAATAGAATTGACGAGTGCAACGAGCTCTCAGAATCAAAGATTCTGATCCGACGATGGCACGGCGGCGCGTGACGGCGGCTGGGACGTGTGATAGATCCACGGACAGCTCTCGATGGCGTGATTCCAACAACGGCGGTTTTCAGGGCCAACGATGGCGTGCACGCCGTAGATCGGACAAAAACCGTACGACAAAATCCTAATTGCCCACGATTTTTTTTGCTGCAAATTTCGATGGCCGGCGGCCATTTCCGACCTGTATCAGGGGTGGTATGGGATGGGCGTGCACTGGCAGTTCGTTTCTGACAGCGGACGTGCGGCGGTGACAAGGAATTCGTGGCGGCAATGGGTTGGAAGACTTATGGGCTTGAAGAACTTTGAGTTTCGCGGCAGATTTGATACCAACTTTAATTCAGTTTTAGTAACCAAATCTTGCTTCCATTCCATATGAATTTATGCACACACACACACCATGGGCAATTTGAATTCATGGTGATGCCATTCGGACTCTGCAATGGTATCCGTGCGTGTGTATGTTAGGTGGTGTGCAAGGGTTAGGTTATCACCTAACCCCTTGCACGCGTTTATTTAACATTCAACAGAGGTTATGTGTGGACTACCGGTATCTAAACAGTTAGACTATCAAGAGTAAATTTCCAATCCCTGTGATAGATGAATGAGCTTCATGGAGCCGTTTGGTTTAGAAAGATGGACCTGAGGGCAGGATATTTTCAAATCAGAATGATGGAGAAGACATGCACCTTAACAGTTTTGTCACTCACCATGGGCATTGAATTCATGGTGATGCCATTCGGACTCTGCAATGCACATGCTACTTTCCAATGTCTAATGAATCAGATATTCTCCTCCTTCACTCAAAATTTTGTATTAGTTTTCTTTGACGATATTTTGGTGTATAGCCATAGTCGGGAGGACCATCCAATTCATTTGTTGGCTATACTGAATGTCATGAGGGGACATCAGTTGTTTGCTAAAGAGACCAAATGTTCTTTTGGTCAGAAAACTATAGAGTACCTGGGACATCTTTGGGATAGAAACAACAAGGCCTTTCTACTTATGAGAAAGAGTTGTTGGTTGTGGTACTTGCAGTAAAGAAATGGTGTGGATATATGTTGGGATTTTCTTTCCTCATCAAGGCAGATCATCAGTCTCTGAAGCACTTACTCGAATAGAGGTTACACACAATGTTTCAACAGAAACTGACTTGAAAACTCTTAGGTTATCATTATGTTGTGCAGTATAAAAGAGGGGTTGATAATAAGTCTATTGATGCCTTATCCAGATTCGGACTTGAGATGAGCTTTGCTTGCCATAGTGTTTTAGAGATAAAGGTTGATTGGATGAGTGAGGTACTGGAGAGCTATACTAAGGATCCTTATTTTTACAACATTTTGCAGGCAAAAAACTGTGAACCCCAACAACTACCCTAAATATGCATTCCTTAATGGGGTGATACAGCGGAAAGGAAGGATATGTGTAGGTGAGGGAGCAGGGTTGAGACATGCTATTATAACTGTGTTGCATGACTCACCTGTAGGGGGCACTTGGGAATACAAGCTACTAAAAACAGAATTAGAACCTATTTTCTGGAGGACCCCTCTCCTTCGAATCACTTGTAACTAGCTACAATCCAGCTTGTTACAAAATACTACACTGATCGAAAGCTAGGCGGAGGCCTAGGAGTAAGGATATACTGAGCATGATCTGCAAAAAAACAAAGGTGTTCACTTGAATTTGGACTAATACATAATCGAAAATCTCGATTAAGTATTATGTTCAGATAGACACTGAATTGATTATAAGCATTTCTTTTAGCAAAAGTCACAACAATACAATTAATTTTTTCGATAAAAAAAAGAGGTGATAGACAAACCTCCTAAGAATTTGCAAACATGAAGGAGCGAAAGAAGCAATTCCCATCTCCTCGCATTCGCCTGACGGAAGCATATTGTTCTATCAGGACCTACACCCGTATCAAAGTTAAGATCTACGGAGAAGAATCCTCAATGGGATGGAAAAACAATGCTAGCTACAAAGTACAAACAAAACCAAAGGAAAAATCACCTTGTTCGAAGAGGTAGACTCTAAACTCAATCCTTTTGGCCAGTCTCACCTTCTACTTTTTGTCATCATTGTACAGGAAAGGAAGAATGAAGATGAAGAAAGAGCCCCAATTTTTAAACACTAATCTAATCCCCAATCCAAAAATGGAGACGTCAATTGTCTTGCTTCTGTCTTTTCTTAACAATAGAGATGACCCTAGCGACGGAGAAGAACGATGATGAAGATTGTATGGTGTTAGACTAGACATATTAGGAAGGTGTCAAATTCCACCATTGTAAAAGGAAAGGAACAAAGATTGATCCTTTCCTTAAAAGACTTGATTACCTTCCTAATTAGTTTACTATTCTTGTCCTATAAGTGTAACACAATGAATCAATGAAAGTAATTCAATACAATCCTGTGTGTCCAAATCCTCAAGACAACAATGCTAATGGAGATAGTCGACGAAATGCTTAAAGAGAAGAATGTGTGAGACGGTTCTGTTAAGCGGGAAGAGGATTGGAGATCAAAGTAACTCCGAGAAACCTCCACATGCTCCCTAATCAAGCATCTCCAACTTTGAGAAAGGGATTAAGTAATAATAAAATCTATGGAGTAAGTTCTGTACTTTCTTCATTATCTTTTACTTTTTATTTATCAAGGAGAGGGAAGTCTAACATTGGCTTCGTCATTATTTAGTATGCAAAAAACGTTAAATAAGCTTCCATCACCAACCAAACCAACATCACTCCAATCGAACAAAATCAAGCAAATTTATCAAAATCTTTAATTTTCAAAACTAGGTCATAGCCTTTTTACCTCGAATTTGCGAGATTCTATAGGAAAGAATGGAAGAGAGGTTGTTTTCCTTACACGAGGGGAACTGCCGACCCAGATTCTAAGGAGATTGCAATTGATTCACTTGGTAGATATGGCGCATGCTGCACGCATGTCGAGTGTCGAGTGTCTGAGTGAAGAGAATGAAAGGGAGAACCGAAGAGAAAGAAGAAAAGGGAATGGAAATACTATTATACATTTTCAAATGACGTCATTAGTTAAAATGACGGTAAACCAACATTGTTTTGCATATAACAAAAATAATAATCGGTATTCAATTTTTTCTGGTTATAGATCCAAAAAATATGATACTGAACAAATATCCGAACTTATTCTGGTATTCAGATCGGTATCGATAATATCGAGTACCAATCAGTCATTTGACTACCCTTACAATGTTGCAGGGCTTCCTAAAGTAAATGGTATCGATTTATAGGCGTAAGCATTGATACCGTCGGTATCGGTAATACTGATACCAATACACATACTTATATCAAAATTCATCTTTTTTGGTATTTCGTTATTCGGTATTGATTTTACCAAAAATTTTCAACGAGAAAAATCGTTACTCATTTTTTTGGTGACGCTAAACAACGTTGTTTTTTTAATTAAAAAAATATTTAAAAAAAAAAACTTTTGATATTTCAATATTATCGATATAAAAATGAAATACCAGAATATCAAATCATTTTTTTTTAATTTTCGCTACCAAAATATCACCAAAAATTTTGGGTATAGTTATGGGCCGATACTGAATATTTTGCTCACCCCTTTTCCTTACATTATCACCTCTGAGGATCTTCCAGTTCTGTATTAGCTTTTTTAATGCCTTCCAACCCATCTTTCCGTACACCTATCTGAAAAGCTGGCATTATTTCATAACTAACCAAGCAACAATCAGGAGACATCTGTGTAACAAAACAAAGAAAAAGCTAGATAAAGCAGCAACTAGGTCGCATCATTTCGATTCCATTTGCAAACTAAATCCAAACTGAACATAAAACCCCAGGTAGAAACCAAACATCCAACAAAACTATCACTTGATGAGAAGATACATATATAACAATAATGTTTTACCGGTTACAATTGCTCAAGACTTCATTCATATGAACGTTTGGAATGAAGCTGAATTTATAAATTGAATTGCTAATGTGGTATGCATGACAGTATCTCAGAAACACACACTAGCTGATGAGGATGATGAGGCCTTAGCCATACGATCCGAGAGCGGGTCCCACAATATTCCCTGCTTACAGGAAAGGCTAACAGCCAAGCCATTGGCTCCCACTGAACTGTAATCTTCAACTTCTTCCGGAGGAGTAGTTACTTGAGATAGTGCCACCAGGTTTTCCCTCTCAGCCTTGGCTTTCAGTCGAAGGCGCTCGGCTCTGGAACCAATCATCTGTCCAAGTATAGAGCCCGCGATAGTCAAAGCCATCGCGGTTTTGGGCATCACCACTGATTTCCTGAGCATGGCGATGAAGGGAATTGCGGAATGCACAGCAGCAAACCAAGATAAAGAGAATTTTTCTGTATGTTCTCTCCAAACACCGAGTGGTATATTGGCTGCAATGCCCAAGAAACCAATCACGAGAACTTTTGAGGGTAATGGCTGTGGGCGCATGATCTTGACAAAGGTGGTCCTGGCAAGGGCAGCCCTTGCTGCAACTATGGCAGCGGGGCACTTGACCTTGATTCCGGGAGGTGGTTGGAGAAAAGCTGCCATGATAGGGATGACATGGCTTACAGCTCTGTAGGACTTGGCAATTGGACAGTTTCCTTTTTCCAACCACTCATTCCCAA
>JAOWBN010211018.1:0-13925 GCA_028565015.1 Pinguicula moranensis | reverse complement strand
ATCCCAACGTTGCCTTTTAAGTTTTGTCTTGTCATCTTCGTAGTCCTTTGATTTGTAGAATGCTCGTCTTGGTCACATCTCATCAAACAATGTGTCATTGTTAGGTTGTTAGGGTCATTTTTTTTTCTTACCTCACCACCTATCCCCTCACTTGTATGTTCCCTATGAAATGACCAAGAGCCATCGCTTACATTTTGTACCAAATGAACATTGTGGCGACCACTAGCTTTAATACATTGTGATCTTTGAGGGCCTCTCTTATTTTATCTTTGCATGGTTATCACTATTATGTCATATTCATTGATGATTATTCTTGTTTTACCTGATTTTATCCTCTGAAAAATAAATCGGATTTCTATGATACTTTTTTGCACTTTCATACATTTGGTGAAACACAATATTTCACCTCTATACAAAATTTTAGAGTGACGGTAGCACTGAGTTCACCAGCCATCATTTTCAAAACCATCTCCGTACCCATGGTATTCATCACCTCATCTCGTGTCCTTATACTCCTTCTCAAATTGGACGCCGAGAGAAAACATTGTCATCTCACTGAGATGGGATTTACCATCCTCTTCCATTCCCGTGTTCCTATCACCTACTGGGTTGTTGCATTCTTTATTGTGACCTACATCATCAGCTGATTGTCATCACCTCTCCTGACATGTATCTCTCCCTTTGAGTTACTTTATGACATATCTCTCGGGTATGATAATTTTCATTCATTTGGTTGTCGTATTTTTTCATGCTTACGTGATTATGTTCCCCATAGTCTTCCATGTGTCTTTTTGGGCTATAGCTCTTCTCATAAAGAGTTTCGAATAGACTTGTTCTATATCTCTCGTCTTGCTTGTTTTGATTAGATTTATTTTCCCTTCCACAATTCCTCTCCTCTTCCCACTCTCTCCGAGCTTGATGTTTCTGTATTCTTTGAGCCTCCTGACATTGTTTTGTTTCCATCTCCTCCTCACGTTGTTACTATACCAACACTTCCTTATCTTGATTTCTCTCTTCTGCCCCCTCTGAGGTTGTTCAAAATTAGACTTGGGAACTAGTTTCTCCTCCTCCTCACGTAAATGTTATTGGCTTCCAATGAATCTTTCATACTAAGTATATTTTTTATAATTTCGTGGAATGACTCAAGGCTCATCTTGTTACTCGTGGCTTCACTCTGGTCTCGGGTCTTGATTATTTTGACACCTTCAGTCCTGTTGTCAAGGCTATTACAGTTCATATTGTTCTCTCCCTTACTGTTTCTCGTGTTGGTCTCTTCATTAACTGGATGTGAAGAATGCTTTTCTGAATGGCTACCTGCTTGCAGATGTTTACATTGAGTAGCCCTCCAAATATGTCAAACGACTATATCCTGATTGTGTTAGTCATCTCAAGAAAGTTCTCTATAACCTCAAGCAGACTCCTCGTGGTTGGTTTGAGTTGTTCAACAACTTTCTTAGCACTTTTGGTTTTGTATGCAGTCGTGCTTATACTTGTCTATTTATCTTCGCTCATGACTCTTCTACCATCTACTTCCTTCTATATGTGGATGACATTATTGTAACTGGTAGTAGTGCTTCTCTTCTGCATTGTTTTATTCGTCATTTTCATACTGAGTTTGCTCTCAAGGAGCTCGGGTCTCTCACTTTTTTTTTCTTGAGGCTACTTTCGTGAATGATGAGCCTTCCTCGGTCAAATATTGTCACTCATGCAAAACTTTTGGACAGTTGGTCTGTTACCATTCCCAGGGTGGTCTTTATTTATTTGATGGTGATCCCGTGGTTGATCCGACTATGTATCACTCTCTCGTTGACACTCTTTGCTCACCATTATCCGATCGGACTTTGCTTATGCTATCAACTTTGTTAGCCAGTGTATATGCACGCCACTATTGAACTTAATCTTCAGGCCGTCAAGATCATTATTTGCTATGTGAAGGGTAACGTCTCGATGAAACAATCTACTCTTTACTCCTTCATCGGCTCCTAACTCTGTTGTTTCCTACTTCGTGATGATTAGGCGGGTTGTCGTGGTACTTGATGATTCACCTCTAGTTTTGCTATCTTTCTTGACGACAATTTGGTCTCTTGGAGTGCAAAGAAGTAGCCCACTCTCGATCTAGCTGTGAGTTTGAGTATCGTGCTCTTGCTAACATTGCTGCTAAGGTATTCTGGCTCCAGTACTTACTTCATGAGCTTGGTGTTTCTTTGCCCTCGCCCTCCAGTGCTTGTATGTGACAACAAAAATGTTGTCTTCCTAAGCACTAACCCATTTACTTATAAGCGCGCCAAGCATGTGGAGCAAGACTATCACTTCATCCATGAACAAATTCTTGTTGGCCACATATGTACATAGTTTGTTCTCTCTCATTTTCAAGTGACTTATCTGTTTATCAAGAGTCTATTTCGTGAGCTATTTTTAGGGAGGGGATTGACCATGTGGAAGCAACCATTATTGCCCAGGTTGCTTCTACATTTGACTTGGATAACATAGTCACTACTCCTGCTTAGATTCTTTCAACTCCTGCCACTGCTCAAGATTAGACCGCCAAGGCTTCAAATGGCTCAATGCATGATTGCTTCAGCAACAAATCTGCAAAATTTGCATAGAAATCTAGACGAGTTTATCTTCTATATATTTTTAGTCTATGAATGGAAAAAAAATGTAATCAAAACCATGAAAAAGCAAATATACAACCTTCGATGTATTCTTCTATGTTCCTCATCTTCTCAAAATTGGAACAACTTGCATAGCTGAAAGTAATGTTTTCAATGAGAATCAGAGTTGAATTATGGTGACTACTTGACTAACTAGTGTTGCAATGTGTTTAGGCTCCCAAGAGACTTATCTGATTGTTTTTTTTACGAGTATAATAGTTTGAGATTAATCTTTGAAAATGCCTTTTTAATGGAGAAGGTTCTCCTCTTGTATGGTATCGTAAAAGGGTACAGGCTTACTTTAACCATTGCTATTGTTGGTGGGTGGGTTGCTAAATATGGCAAAAGACATAAATTTTGGTGAAGATGTAAATTCATTTCCCAACTCAAGGGATGATGAATGTTTGTTGAAAATTCGAATCCTACTTAAATAACACACTTAATACACGGTTAGTAAACTTCTTGTAAAAGTTTGAGTAATAAAAATAATAAAGCATAAAATTGAAGTCGGGCTAAGGCCATTGGTTCACTGGAAATTTCTTTCCTACTACCTCCATGTTGAGCTCCAAATGGAATCTCACGCTGCTTATATTAATCTTTCACCAAATATCGACAATGTTCTCCACAATACACCAAACTCGAACAAAAAATAAATCTCAAACGAATCTAAAATACTGGCAAACAATCTTGCAGGAGAAGAATGACAAATCGTCAATAGATCTAATGATTCTACTGAACAGATCCGCTAGAATACAACAAAAGAGCCCGGAAAAGAGAAGTTCCACTTCAAAAACTAGAGAGAGTCGAGAGGTTTTTCTGTTGGAGAGAGAAAGTTGAGACTGAATTAATTCGTCTTTTTGGCACCTTTTTTGTTTATGTATTTCTTCCATATTGCATCTCAGCCATTGATCCTGTTCTGATCGGATGATCATAAGTAGACACTAGTTTTACACTGCACGATCAACACGCACATTCAATGGTCCAGATAAACACGCAGCAATAAACATCGGATGACAGCACTAAACCAACGGTCAGGATAATAAGTGCTATGATCTAGTAATTGACAAGTTTAGAGCCGTTGGATCTTTCTCCAAATATACGATCGAGATTAACTTCCCCAACATCGAGGCCATCACTATTGCAACTGTTAGATCATATATAGTTGCCAATAGACAAGATCAATTCGTGGCATAAACACGGGTTATGAGTTTCAACCATCTGATCAAGTACTTAAATAAATGTACACGATTGTGCCACGTGTCATAACCAAGTACATTTGATCAAATAACAACGAACCGTCATGATGACTTCATTAAGAGTAAAATAGTAACTTAACATTTCACAATCTCCATATTGAAGTTACTAGGCTCTTCTTTTAAAAAAATGGTACACTTAACAGAGATGCAAATATCATAGTAGTAGCTCTTGAGTAACAGAACAATCACCAGACCAGGCAGTGGAATAAGAAACGTAACATCACTTTCTTTTTTACTCTAAATAGGTGTTTTATACATCAGCCTAACCCAAGCAGTTTCAGACAAAGCTGAAACTTACTTTGGGTTATGATTTTAGTACCAAAATCAGCAGCATTCACATCAGTATTAATGTTTACTAAATTCACAAGTTTTTCAGAAATCACATCTCAAATAAAATGAAATTAACATCAACATGCTTTGTTTTTTCTTGAAAAATTGGATTTTTACTAAAATAAATTGTTGGCTGGCTATCACAATGCACAGAGAGCACAGAATCACATGTACCAGCTTCTTTTAATAAACCTTGAAGCCTTAGAGCTTCTTTAAATGCATAAGAAATTTCAATATATTCCTCTTTTGTGGTTGAAAGATCAACCACAGATTGTAGTTGAGATTTCCAGCTAATGCAAGTACCACAGAATAAAAAACAATAGCAAGTAGTTGATTTTCTTGAATCCAAATCACCAGCAAAATCACTATCTACAAATCCAACCAAGTTCATTCCAGAGTAATTTCTACTTAAACATAACCCTAAATTTTCAGTTCCAATTAAGTAACAGATAATCCATTTAAGTGTCATTCAGTGTTCGAAACCAGGTTTGGACATGAAACGACTCAACAAATATACCGCAACACCAATATCAAGCCTAATGCTAACCATAGAGTACATGAGTAACCCAAATAGGTTGGCATATGGTACATTTTGAAATTTTTCAGTTTCACTTGGTGTCTTAGGACATTGGTCTTTACACAATTTAAAATGAGCAGCTAAGGGAAGTGACACGTTTCAAGTTGACAAGCATAAATTTCTTAAATAACTTTTGCATGTAGGAAGTTTGATGTAACTTTAAAGCTCCTAACTTCCTATCTCTTAAAATTCTATACCCAAAATCATTTTAGCTTCTCCAAAATCTTTCATTTCAAATTCAAATTTAAGCTTTAGTTTTAACTCACTTATTTCAGATCTAGACTTGCTCATAATCAACATATTGTTCACATAAAGTAGCAAAAACACTGAATCAAAATACAAGCAAGAGACAAAATTTCTTCTATTGAATCCTAGACTACACATAAAAAAAACAAATATTTTATACCACTGTCTAGGTGCTTGCTTTAAACCATATAAGGACCTTTTAAAAGAGCACCAAAATCAGGCCTTTTCTTATCAACAAAGTCTAGGGGCTGATCCATATAGATTTTTTCTTCAAGTTCACCATTTAAGAAAGCAATTTTAACATCAAGTTGCTCAAGTTCTAAATCCAAACAAGCCACATAGGAAAGCATGATAAATGCATGGATCAGTAACATTAATGCCTTCTTTTAATTTGAAAATCCATTTGCACTCTACTGTTTTCTGATTTTTAGGTTCTGGGACTTATTCCCAAGTTTTATTTTTCCTTAATGAATTCATCTCTTCCATCATAGCATGCTTCCATTTTTCAGATTGATCGCAATTAATGGCAGATAGATAATCATCAGGTATTGAAGCCGATCAATTTCTGAAAAGCTTTGAATTTCTTCAAACTCCTCAGATTGGACAGGTTCCTGTGAAGGAACTTTTTTGTTCACCTCCACCTGTATAGGAACCTCCCTAGGCTCCACCTCGATTAATGTCTAATCAGAATTATTTGGCTAGCAGGAAAAATCGAACTCATTAAAAATAACATCCATACTAACTATAATTTTTAAACTAGGCAAGCTCCTGTTCCATAATCTATATCCCTTGGTGCCTTTTTGGTATTCAAGAAGAACACACTTTAGAGACTTAGGATCTAATTTCTAGATTTGGTGTGAGCATAAGTTGCATAGCAAAAAAACCTTAGATGGATCAGATTCAAGTCTCTTTCGGACCAAACAAATTACAGGCTTCGAAAGTCTAAAACAAATGAGGGACTCCTATTTATCAGATAGGCGATTGTACTCATTGCCTCTCCCCAAAATGGTTTTTTCAAACCAGATATAATGATAAGACATCTTACTCTGTCAAGCAATGTTTTATTCATGAATTCAGCTACCCTATTCTACTAAGGAGTATATCTAATTGTCCGATGTTTAGTAATACCAAAAACAAAACACAAATTGTCAAACAAAAAAATGCAAAACTCAAGTCCATGATAGGTTCTCGAGTATTTGATTTTATAATTAGTTTGGTTTTCAATTAAGGTTTTCCAATCTTTAAATTTTTCAAAGGCTTGATCTTTAGATTGTAATGAAAAAAACCCAAACTTTCCTTGAATCATCAACAATAGATAAGAAATATTTATTTCCACCTTGAGTAGCAACAGATTCAGGACCCCACAAATCAGCATGCAGATATTCTAATCATTTTTTAGATAAATGTAAACTTTTAGGAAATTTAAGTCTATGTTACTTCCCTAATATACATGTTTCACAAAAATCCAATTCACAAATTGCATGCTTCCCTAAGAAACCTAAGGAATATAACACAATCAAACCCTTTTGACTAATGTGTCCTAATCTTAAATGCCACAATTAGGTATTTTCAAAATCACATACTTCAAGTGAGTTAAAATATTTTCCTTCGAGGAAATATAATCTATTTTTCTTTTAGCAGTAAGAACAATTCTCTCAAATTTGGAAACCTTTAAAATACCATCTTTAGCATGAAGCACGCAACCAGATTCTCCTAAAGCACCCAAAGAAATAAGATTTCTTTTAAGATCAGTAGTGTACCTAACATCTAACATGCAAACTAGTTTGTTATCAGGAAGTTTCAAATTCATTTCTCCCATGCCTTCTACTGAGCAATTATTAAAATTTTACATGTATATAATCCCTTTCTTAGACTTAACTAAGTTTGAGAACCATTTTTCATGAGGGCTCATATGGAAAGTGCATACAGAATCAAGTACTCAGTCATTGCATGCAGAGGAATCAGATAAATTTATGACTTCACATAAGTGATCAGAAACAAACAGAACTTCAGGAGAGTCTTCTTCAACATTTTTCAAAGTTGCAACATTAAATTCTGAGTTCCTTTTCTCTCTTTTTTTTTCAGCTTGTAACACTCTTTAATTATATGTCCAGTTTTCTTGCAGTAATTACAGAATAGGTCATCCATAGTTTCTTGTTCTTATTGTTATTTTTCTTATTATTTTTAAACTGATTTTGATGATGTTTGTTTTAGATTCTACAGGTTTATTATTCACAAATAGAGCATTTTATTATTTCCTAGTTGTTCTCAACTCCAGTTACCTGGAATTGAAAGTCATGCTCTGTTTCATTTAATGCTTGGTTAAGTTTAAAAAATTTATCAAGATTATCATCTATGGACTTAGCAGAGTCCATTTTAAAAGAAAACAAAGAACCTTTCACAAAAATCAGATTTACAGGTGTTTTTGAAGTATAAAAATTATTTAGCTTGTTCCACAAATTTACAAGATCTTCATTACCATCTACTTTCCTAAGCGCAGAATCTGATAAATTCAGAATAATCAAATTGTAAACATTTTCTTTAATTTTAGCTTCTTTTTTCTTAGCATCATTAAACCACTCAGTTTTATCTGTGATAAGTGCATAGTGTACTTGTCATGTGATAATAGTGTCTTCATTTTCTTACTTTAACTATTGAAATCACCATTCCCATCAAACTGGTTTATTTCTATTATAGTAGTCATTTTTCAAAAGAAACACTTACAGAATAAACCACTGAAGATATATGATAGTAAACAAAAGCACACTCAGATTATCAAATAGAGGCAGATTTCACAAGTCCCGAAAAGTTTTGGTACACAAAATAAGCTACAAGCCTTAGTATAGAAAGGCGACAAGCCTTACATGTTGGAAAGTTCTTTAAATAGATGGCAAGCCTAACAAATATCAAAGCAGTAATAAGCCCCAGATACAGTGGCCACAATTTGCAGGAATTAAAACAAAGCTCTCAAATCTCAAGTCTGAGAATGCATGCAGCGGAAATTCTAATAGTAAAGTGCGTTGAAAGTAGTAATTAAGAAGTTTACCACCCTAACGCTTGTTAGGGGTGCAAGAAAAGCTTCTTGTTTAGCCTTTAAAAAACAATAATTGCAAGAACTAGTCAGGTTCGACTTAGGATCTTGAGATCTGTCCGAATCTCCTCAGATCCAGCCAACCTGGCTCCAATACCACTGTTGGAAATTTGAATTCGACTTAACTAACACACTTAATACATGTATAGTTAACTTCTTGTAAAAGTTTGAGTAATAAAAATAATAAAGCAAAAAATTGAAGATCAGACTAAGGCTCGTGGTTTACAGAAAATTTCTTTCCGACTGCCTCCATGCTGAGCTCCAAATGGATGTTCACATTGCTTATATTAATCATTCTCCAAATATCGACAAAGTTCTCCACAATACACCAAACTCGAACCAAAAATAAACCTCAAACAAATCTAAAACACCGACAAACAATCTTGCCGGAAAAGAATGACAAATTGTCACTAGATCTAAGGACTCCATCGAACAGATCCGCCGGAATACAACAAAAGAGGCCGGAAATGAGAAGCTCCACGACGAAAACTAGAGAGAGTCGAGAGGTTTTTCTGTTGGAGAGAGAAAGTCGAGACTGAATTAATTCGTCTTTTTGGCACCTTTTTTGTTTATATATTTTTCCATATTTTATCTCAGTCGTTGATCCCGTTCTGATCGGATGGTCATAAGTAGACACTATTTTTACACCGCACGATCAACACGCATGTTCAATGGTCCAGATCAACACATAGCAGTAAACGTCGGATGACAGCAGTAAATCAACGGTCAGGATAATAAGTGCCCTGATCGAGTAACTTACAAGTTTAGAGCCTTTGGATCATTCTCCAAATATACTGTCGACATTAACTTCCCCATTATCGAGGCCATCACTCATGCAACCGTTAGATCATATATAGTTGCCAACGGTCCAGATCAATTCGTGACATAAACACGGATTATGAACAACCATCAGATCAAATACTTAAAATAAACGCACGCGATTGCGCCACGTGTGATAACCAAGTACATCAGATCAAATAACATCGAACAGTCATGATCACTTCATTAAGGGCAAAATAATAACTTTACATTTGACAGTGTTGGTTGAAGATATTGTCATTAAGCTATTTTAACTTACCTATTTATTCTCAAACCATGTTTTAGGTCGTTTTGGACAAGACAAAGCCATTGGAGTCTCCCAAACAATAAAAATGTGGATTGCCAAGGGTTTTGTCAAGCCAGTTAGAGCTACGAGCTTGGATTGCAAAAGAGTATCTTGAGGATCTTGTGGGTAGGAACATGATCATTATTCGTTGGGGATATACCGGAAAAAAAAAAATTCGCATTCATGATTTTCCTAGGGATTTATTTATTAATTTATTTTTATAGGCATATATAATTACACGGAATTCGCGGATTCCGCATAAGCTTCGCCCGCGAAATTAGGTGGAATTTGCGAATTCCGCATTCGCACGCAAAATTACGCGGAGCGGGCGGATGCGAAATACTGTTCATCGCGGGCGGATGCGGAACCGAAAAGTTGGTTCCGCAACCTTCATGGGCGGAACACGGAACGGGCAGTTCCGGTTTTGCCCGCTCCGCTGCCTAGGGCTAATTCATACTGATTGGCAACAAGGCTCGAGTCATTGCTTCTTATGTGGTCATGAAGGTCCATGTGAAAAGATACAACTCCAGAAACTCTCCCCTTTCGTGATGTTTACTTGGTATGCACACAAATTAGTTTGCAGTTGGTGCAAATATATGTATCAACATCTTCGATGGAGTTTTTTTATAGACCGTATGATCATCTTGATCCCACGAACCTGGAGAAGATCTTTGATACACCCCGTTTTGAGTGTCTAACACCAAGAGAATTGGGCTATATTCATATGGAGGATGCGGAATATCTATCTGCAGTATTCATTTAATCTGGAGATTAGAGACATTAGTTTTGTCAGGGCCCCAACTTCAAAAATGTTTCAAAAGTTGAAGTTGCAACAACTTCGACATATGGACAAAGGCAGTTGTTCTTTCCCTGACCTCGTAGTTGGTCCAGGGGAAAAGAAGGAATTTGTTGTTCTAGATAACCTGCATACACTTATCTTCACGAACTTTAGCTTCACAGATGAAAAACTCAAAAGAGTTCCAATCTAAAGAAACTCAAGACCTACTATGATCCTTTTACTAGGAAGGAGGACTATGTTCCTCCTAGAAACATTCGCCTTCCAGAATTTGAGGTGCTCGATTTCAGGAGCTGGAATATTTTTAACCGTATCCTTCCACATTCACTTAAAAGGTTGGTTTTAAGGGAGTGTCCATCGATTCCTGGAGACATGGAATCATTGGTTTATTGCCTAATCTGGAAAAGCTTCAACCTTGACCTATGCAAAATTCTTACATCTTGTCACAGTGAAGTTAAACGAAACAAATTACATATTTTTGCGAAAACCAAGTCTTTGTGCTACTGCAACATCACCAACTTCTCCCATATATTGATGGTGCTGTCAAACAGCCCCCAAAGCATGATAATGATGATCTAACCAAGGTCAATCTGGAGTATATCAGTTTGAAAGCAGTAGATAGCCGCATCTACTCCTTGTTGATCTCCTTCTACTTCTAGCCTCTATGGTTATTCTGTCTCCGATTTGTACATGGATACTGGGGCTTTTGCTCATATGACATCTTCCAAGGCTACTCTTGATCAAGCTGCCCCTATACCGATAGGGCCTGTGTAGTTGTTGGTAATGACACACCTTTGTTTATTGATATTGCTTCTGTTGCTTAATCTTTACCTTTGCTAGGTGTTCTTATTGTTCATTCCCCTACTAAAAATCTTTTTGTCGATTAGTAAACTCACTTCTGATTTATTTCTGGCTATTACCTTTATTGATCATTGTTTTGTCATTTAGAACCATCACACGAGATAGGTGGTAGTCACCGATCGACATGTGGTGGCTTATATGTACTAGAATGCAGCATCACTGCTTTTGTCTCTTCACTTTTGGTTTGTCACCTTTGCAGTTCATTTAATTTGCAGCATGCTAGACTTGGTCACGTATCATCTATCATTGTATCATTGTTAGATCGTCAGGGTCGTCTTTTGTGTAACTCCCCCCCCCCCCCAAACACACACACACTTTTTTTATATCATGTTAAATCACCAAGAGCCATTACTTGCCTTTTGTATAAAACAAATATCATGCCCCTCAGCCGCTTGCATTAATACAATGTGATCTTTGGGGACCTTCTCCTATTTTTATCTTTGCATGGTTAACATTATTATGTGATCTTTGATGATTATAACCGTTTCACATGGTTTTATCCACTAAAATATAAATCTGATTTTTTTTGATACATTTCTTCACTTTCAAGCATTTGCTTAAAAATAACACTCCTTCAATATACAAAAATTTCAAAGTGATAGTGACAGTGAGTTCACTAACCACCATTTTCAAAATCATCTTCGTCAACATGACATTCACCATTTGATCCTGGGTCTTTATACACTTGCTCAAAATGGTCGTGTCGAGAGAAAGCACTGACATCTCACTAAGATGGGTCTCACCCTTCTCTTTCACTCTCATGTTCTCCTCTCCTACTGGGTTGATGCATTCAGTATTGCGGCCTACATCATTAACCAATTACCATGACCTTTACTAACAAGTATCTCTCATTTTGAGTTACTGTATGGTTTTTCACCTTGGTATGATTATCTTCATCCATTTGGTTGTCGAATTTTTTTTAATGTTTACGTGGACCCACATAAGCTTGCTCCTCGCAGTCTCCCCTGTATATTTCTTGGTTATAGTTTCTCTCATTAAGGGTTTTCACTACCTTGATCTTTTTACTTCCCGTCCCTATATATCTTGGCATGGTCGCCTTGATGAGATCAGTTTCTCTTTCCATAGTACCTTCCCAATCCTATCTCTCTCTGATCTTCATATTTCTTTGTTCCCTGAGCCTAAGGATACTTCCTCATCTTCCTCTACATCTTCATACCTTCATCCTTCGACACATTTCCACCATCTCCCTCCCCTTGTTCCCCATGTCCTTTGCCTACTGATATTCCTTCTTTCACTTCTACTCTTGTGGATGTTGCTCCTTTGGCCTCCAACTCTACCAATGCTTGCACCTCTACCGATGCTTCCCTCCCACCTCCCTCTAATACTAATTCCTCATCCTCCACCTCTACTGATATCCTTCTGGTTCCTTTTCCTTCTTATGACCCCTCGACCATGGTTGACTCTCATTCCTTGATTACTCGTACCAGGTTGGAGTGTTTCACCCTCGTGTTATTGCAGGACTCAAGGCTCATTTGGTCGCTCATGGCTTCACTCAGGTTCCGAGTCTTGACTATCAGTCATGTTGTCAAGGTTACCACTATTCGTATTGTTTTATATCTTGTTGTCCCTCGTGGTTGGTCGCTTTGTCAATTGGATGTGAAGAAGTCTTTCTTAAATGACTACCTGACTGAGGATGTCTACATGGAGCACCCCCTGCTTATGTTCATCCATCCTGATCATGTCTGTCATCTTAAAAATGCCCCTTATGGTCTCAAGCAGGTTCCTCGTGTTTGGTTTAAGCAATTCAACATTTTTGGGGGTACACTTGGTTTTGTTTGTAGCCGTGTTGATACATCATTGCTTATCTTTGGTCGTGATTTTGTTATCTACTTGCTTCTCTATGTGGAGGATATTATTGTCACTAACAGTAGTGCTTCGCTTTTGGATCGGTTTGTTCGACGTCTTCATACTTAGTTTTCCATCAAGGATCTCAATCCACTCATCTATTTTCTTTGCTTGGAGGCTACCTCTGCAAATGATGGTCTATTTCTCAGTAAAATGAAGTATGATCGTGATATTCTCGCCCGTGCACAACTTTTAGATAGTCGATCTATCATCACTCCTATGATGGTCTCTTAGTTTCTCTCTTTTGATGGTGATCCAACCATGTATCGTTCACTCATCGGCGCTCTCCAGTATCTCATTGTTACTCGACCCATCCTATCTTATGCTATCAATTCGGTCAGCCAATTTATGCATGCTCCTACTAATCTTCATCTGCAGTCAGTCAAAATAATTCTTTGCTATGTGAATGGTACTCTCTCCATGGTTTTACGTTTCACTGTTTCATCTGCTCCTGGTTCTATTATTGCTTACTCTAATGTGGATTGGACCGGTTGCCCATATACTCATTGCTCCACCTCTTGTTTTACTATCCTTCTTGGCAACAATCTGGTTTCTTGGAGTACCAAGAAGCAACCCTCTATCTCTCGGTCCAGCTGTGAGTTCAAGTATTGTGCCCTTGCCAATGTTGTTGCCAAAGTTCTTTGGCTCCGGCATTTGCCTCATGACCTTCGTCCTCCATTACTTATCTGTAATAAAAGAGCATTGTCTTTCTAAGTGCAAATCCTGTTGCGCATAAACGCGCTAAGTATGTGAAACTTGAATATCACTTTATCCAAGAGCAGTTCTTAACTAGCACCATCTGCACTCAGTTTGTTCTCTATGAATTTCAGGTTGTGATCTCTTCACCAAGAGCCTGTCAAGTGAGCTCTTCAAGTTATTCCGAAACAAACTTCATGTAGTCTTCAATCCCACTCTCAGTTGTGGGGGTGTTTACCATGAGACCATCTTCAGCAGTGCAACCCAATAAATCTCCAGTAGTCCATCAGCAGCACATGCTTACCTCATACAGTAGCTCCAGCAGTACATCAGGTGACCAACAGACATTTAACAAGTCCAGCACCCGAGCAGACAAGTTAAGTCTACCCATTGCATCCATACAACAAGGCAAAACCTGCAGCACAAGTCAACACAACACACATACAC
>JAOWBN010210997.1:0-13928 GCA_028565015.1 Pinguicula moranensis | reverse complement strand
ACACACTACAGCGGGTCTTGTCTTCATAATTGGGACGGTGCTTGAACCAAGTCCATATTCTGCCCACAAGGCAACCACTGGCCAAGACAAACGGTCAACATGGATCATTGAAGATCGGCCGAAAGAATCAATGCCAGCATTAATGATCGGCAAAAAGTCTGTGTCAAGAAAGGTGGAAGGTTGCGGTCAAAACAAGACTCCTAGGCATTGAAGGCATGCAATGCACTCGACCGTGACTGACCGACTCAGGTCGCCTAGCGCCTATATAAGGCCATCTAGGAAGTTTAATAGTTTTCAGCTTTTGATCATTGAACAAAGAGAGACTTCGAGTTTCCTTAGTATTTTCTAAGACTTATTAACTTATCTAAATTTTGTTGAGTTTAGTAGCGTTGTGTCCTTAAGAAATACACTGTAAGCTTAGTTCCCATTTCTTTATAGGTGACCAGTCAAGTTCTCGACTGCTTGCTCATAGATCCGCCTCGAATTTCCAACCTAAGATATTGGGTCTAGTCACGCGGGTGGCTAAGTTCATCATTTGGTATCAGAGCTCAACTTTGAGCATGTTGGGCTACCCTTCGGTGGTGTTGCTTCACGATTCCTTATATCCGCCAGGTCACCATCCCATGTTGTAGAGTTATCCTATACTTTTGTTGGACTACAATGAAACATTTTCTCCAGTGGTCAAACTCACCACTGTGCGGGTTTCCGTTTGTATCAACATTGGCGATTTCTTCTTCCTTTTAATCCGGTCTGCCTCACTGTTTAATTTTATTTCCTTGCTGATTTTCAAAACACAAAAAAAAATCCGACTAAGTCAAAAGCAAGGGCCAAGGGCCAAACTAATCTAAAAAAAAAAAGAGCCTCCAAAAATTTAAAAACCCCTCTTGGCAAAAGAAGAAGCAATCAGCAAGATATCCCTTTGCAACCATCTCTTAATTTCTTGGTTTCTTCAAGTCTACGTGTGTGTTCTTCACTCAAAGGGCCAACCGACTAGAGATACAGTTCCAGTTGTATGACCGTTGCTAGACTTGAACTAGTTTGGAATGATTTTAAGGAAGTTGAAAGAAAGACACTAGGAAAACGTTTTGAGCGAAAAAAGGTTGAGTGATGAGCACATCAAAGTGAAAAGAGTCCAAAATCCGAGTGTAACAAGAGGATCAAGATCCATTTGAGTGATATATGTGAGCGAATGAAAAGGGAATCATTTTTTTACTAACCGATCTTTTCTTGTAGGAATACAATGGCCATAATTAACCCACCATCGATCTCTTGCAGCAAAGTGCGAACCAAGTGCCTACCAGGACAAGCAGTTGTCGCAGGTGACCTACTAGTCGCCTGAAGGGTCCTTAGCACTCAAGCTACGGAAGAAGAGCAAAGTGAAAGCAAAAATTTGTTCCACACCCGGTGTTACGTTTGTGAAGAAGTATGCGACATCATTATAAATGGAGAAAGTTGCACAAACGTGACCAATGCCTACATGGTGGACAAACTCGAGCTAGACACCGTCAAGTACCCCGTCCATACAAGTTGCAATGGTTGAGCGAATGCGGTTAGATTAAAGTCACCAGGCAGGTGCTACTCACAATTTTCATTGGCAAATATGAGGATCAGGTTCTTTACGATGTTGTACCCATGGACGTCTGCCATGTCCCTCTAGAAACCTTGGCAATTCGATGTCAAGTCCACACATGATTGCTATGCAAATAAGTACTCCGTATAGCGAGGGAAACTATCACGTTGTACCCATAACTCCCAGGCAGGTACTAGAGGAACAAGTGAAGCTACAAAAGAACAAAGAAAGAGAAAACAATGAGTAAAGGAAAGAGAGTGAGTGAAGTGAGAAAAAAAAGAGGGTGACGGTAAAAACGACCCAGAGAAAAAGAAAGAAAGTTTGGTAGCACACAAAGGAGAGCTAAAAGAGGTCATAATTGCTCGAAAATCTTCCGTGGTGCTTTGATATAAAGAAACACTTCAAACTCTTTTGTAGGACTTCCAGGACGTGTTCCATGAGGAGATACCACTAGGAATGCCACCAACTCGAGGGATAGAGCACCAGATTGATCTCGTGCCCATAGCCACCCTAACGAACAAGCCAGCCTACTGTAGCAACCCAAGAAACTAGGGACATCCAGTGGCAAGTAGAGGAATTTATGGCCAAAGGATACATCTGAGAGAGCCTTAGCCCATGCATCGTGCCTATATTGTGGGTGCCCAATAAGGACGGGACATGGAGGATGTGCACCGACTGTCGTACCATCAATAATATCAAGGTAAAATATTGTCATCCCATCCCTAGACTTGATGACATGTTAGACGAGTTACACGGCGCTTGCCTATTTACGAAAATTGACCTTAAAAATGGCTATCACCAGATTAGGATGAAAGAAGTGGACAAATGGAAGGTTGCCTTTAAGACCAAATATGGTCTCTATGAATGGCTAGTCATGCCATTTGGCCTGTCCAATAGACCGAGAGCACCTTTATGCCTCATGAACCATGTGTTGCATGCTTTTCTAGAAAGATTTGTAGTAATCTAATTTGATGATATTTTGATTTACAGCAAGACACTACATGAGCACCTTGAGCACATTAGGGAAGTCCTTGTTGTTTTAAGGCTCGAGAAACTCTATGTTAACTTCAAGAAGTACACATTTTGCATGGACAAAGTGGCGTTTCTTGGTTTCATTGTAGGGGCACAAGGCATAGAAGTGGATGAGGAGAAGGTTCAGGTGAGGAGTAGCCAGCACCTACCACCATGAACCAAGTGAGGAGCTTCCACGGGTTGGCCAGCTTCTATCGATGCTTCGTGAAAGATTTCAGTACCATTGTGGCATTCCTGGCCGTGGTCATTAGGAAGAACCAAGCATTCGAGTGGGATAAGAAACAAGAGGATGCATTTGACCTTGTAAAATAAAAGTTAAGCAACGCACCTCTACTGCCCCTCCCTGATTTTTCCAAAATGTTTGAGATCGAGTGTGATGCCTCGAGCATAGAGTGGACGGCCAATTGCTTAATTTAGTGAGAAGCTGAGCGGAGACACCCTCAATTATCCGATGTACAACAAGGAACTCTACACCTTGGTATGATCCTTGGAAAATTGGCAGCACTACTTGTGGCCGAGAGAGTTTGTAATCCACATGGACCACAAGTCGCTTAAACATCTGAAGGGGCAACACAAGCTCAATAGGCGGCATGAAAAATGGATGAAGTTCATTGAAACCTTTCCCTACCTCATTAAGGAACTCTACCCCAAGATCCTGATTTTCAAAGTATTTATCATGCTTGTGCACACGGCTTTCAACAAATTCTATAGGCACTAAGATAATCTCTTTAGAGAGAACAAATTGTGCATGCCTAAATGTTTATTATGAGAGTTGATAGTTTGGGAGGTGCAGGGGGGAACTTATGGGACATTCGCTGTGGCCAAAACATTGAGCGTACTACATGAGCATTTTTATTGACCATGCATGAAAAGAGATTTGGAACAAGTATGTGAAAAATGCATCACTTGTAGACAAGCCAATTGAAACTTCAACTACATGGTTTATACACACAGCTTCCCATTCCTAGTGAGCCATGAACGGACATCTCTATGGATTTCATTCTTGGTTTACCATGGTCTAAGGGTGGTAAAGAGTCCATCTTTGTGGTAGTGGACCAATTTTCAAAAATGACGCATTTCATTGCATGCCACAAACAGATGATGCATCATATGTAGCCAACTTGTTTGGCAAGGACATCATTAGGTTGCAGGTATGCCCAGGACCATTGTATCCGATAGGGATGCCAAGTTTTTGAGCTACTTTTGGAAGAAATTGTGGGGAAAGTTAGGGACAACTTTTGTTTTCCATCACTTGACATCCACAAACGGACGGAAGTGGTGGAGACAAAATTTGTCGTAGGGTTTGAAATGTTTTGCTCTGATACCAAATTGTAAAACAAAAAATGGGAAACTTGTTATTGAATATCGAATCTATCTCAACTCGTACATTTCACTACATATAGGCAAAAGAGATGAGGGAGTTTGGTGTAGGTGTTAGGTGGAGATGAGGTAGGTGAGAGTTTGTCTCCACCTAACATCACTCAACAGATAGAATATTTTAATAAAGTCATTCTTCGAAAAGGAACAGTCAAAGTTTTCCTATGAATCATATTAACACTGGATTAGATAAAGAGATGTTCACCAACATATAATCATAATTTTTATCATCCTAACCGAGTCCGATTTAACACCAACTTATAATCCTAATTTGGATCATTGTGACCGAATTCGACCGAAGAAAGGATCCTGGAGAAATTGTTCATTGTCGATGGTAAAGACCTACACGAACGCAAAGCAAAGTTACATTGGCCAACGATTTGAAAAGTTTTTTGTCAAGGTATTGGATAAATTCGTGTTCTTGAGTTTATTAATCTTGTTGCTTTGCCAGTCAATTGAACATGCAAAAAAGAAAACAAGATCATTTTTTTTTATCGTGGTTTCACTGGCTAAAAAGATTTGGTGGCATTCCTCATTGAGCTCCAAGAGTAGAAGCTAGTTGCTGCCACTATATCTTTGATTGTTGATTTACAAAGTACTATCCAACCTCTTCGCTTCTTGAGTGTATCTGCAACTCAGGAAGAATAGCAATTCCTAGATCATGAGACCATATCTTTGCATCAAAACATTCTAGTACCTTTTACAGATTCTCATCCTAATCTATCCCATCTCTTGATTAACAAGAACCAGAGAAATCTGGAGACAAACACTGAAGAAACTTCACAGGAGCAACTATGGCACAAAGAGACCTTAGAGAAGAAGAATTGTGAAATCGTAATGTGTATTCTCCTTCTTTGGATATAACTAATTGCACGTTTTAATCCTTGTTGCTCAACTATAACAAAATGATCCAATGGTTGTCCACGCTCCATGTGTCCACTAGGAAGTTAGTTGATACTTCACTCTTCAACAATTTTCACCTTGATGCTTCAAATTTATTCACCCTTCATCACCTAGCAACAACAGTTCATGACCTCTACTCATCATTGCTCGGTCACTCACACTTTATTGAATATGCAAGAGACCTTGCAGCGTCCGAATGTTTTCTCGGTCACCACTTCCGTCCCAAAGTTTGCTAGATTCTTAGAATTTGAAACCTTACATCAAGGTGCTTCGTCTTGTTACAATATACTGGATTCTTGGATAGGCGCAAAGCACTTTGTCTATCTGCATAGATTACTACCTTATCATGTAAAATGCCAGCCTCTTCCAGAATTCCTTGCAACCACACGACTTCTTTGATGCAGTATGTCATGGCGATATATTTTGCTTTTGTGATGGACGTCGCCACAATCGGCTACAACTGTGACTTCCAATTGATACAGTTGCCTTCCAAAAGGAAGAAAAAAGATGTTGTGGATTTTTTGGAGTCTTAGTCCCCTAAAAAGTTCGAATCTACATAGCCAACTAAACACAAAGCATCATTCTGTTTCCCATAGCTCAAGCATTCATTGGTAGTTCTGTTTATGTACCGCAAGGTCCATTTTAGGCAATCCAATGGTCTTGGATAGGGTTTGAAATGCTTAGCAAGGAAATAGCATAAGAAATATCAATCCTTGTACAAATCATAGAGTACATGAGAGTACCAACAACATTTGCATAAGTTATATCCTTCATTTTATCTAGATCAATTTCATCTTTGGGTGGTTGATCCTTTGACAATTTGAAGTGTCCTGCCAGTGGCCTAGCCACTAGTTTATTGTCAATCATATTAAACTTCATGATTAGTTTCTTCAAATAAGCATACTGGTGAATCATCATAGAAAACGTATGTCTTCCTCAATTAACTTCGATGCCAAGCATTTTCTTAACTTGTCTTAAATTTTTGATGTCAAACTCTGAGCTAAGTTGTTGTTTTAGAGTCTTTATCCTAGACACAAATTTAAATCAACAACATATCATCGACATATAGCAGCAGATACACTTGATCAATTCCATGATTAGTAAAATAGAAACATCTATCAAATTTACTTCTCTAAACCAAGTTTAATCACATAATCATCAAGTCTCCAGTAGCATTATCTAGGAATGTTTTTTAATCCATAGAAAGATCTTTCTAGCAAGCATATATGATCAAGTTTTGATTTATCTATGCAACCTAAAGGTTTATCCGTATAAATGATTTCATCTAGTTTACCATGCAAGAAAGCAGTTTTCACATCAATTTATTCATTTTCTAAATCCAAAACAGCAACACAAGATAACATCATTCTTATTGTTTTATACTTTACCATTGGTGAGAATACTTTAGCAAAATCTACCCCTTTCCTCTGTGAGTAACCCTTAGCAACCAAACGTGCTTTAAACTTGAGACGATCAAAAGAGTTAATACCTAATTTTACCTTTAATAGCCATCTACAGCCGATTACCTTTGGCTTGGCTGGTTTAGGAACCAACTTCCAGGTTCTCTTCACCTTTAGAGACTCCATTTCTTCAGCCATACCAACTTCCCATTTTTCGATCTCCATGCAACTTATTGCCTTCTCGTAACTGTCAGGTTCTTCCCTAATGACTTATGCTCCTGAAAAATGATATAGCGCAAGACAAAAGAACGCAAGAAAAGTGCAAGACAGAGTAATTTTACCATTATACCCTCGTGTTAAACACTAATACAAAAATTAACACTAAGTATATTGTCCATTTTGTGTTGTCTTGCGCTTGTCTTGTGCTCTTTTGTCCTGCGCTATATCATTTCTCTCTGCTCCTGCAGTCAAAGAAAGAAAAGATAAGGCAAATTCATCATATCTAGTTGGCCCCAAAACATTTGTTCTCATTGTCCTATCCATGGGTAGCTTATAATCAGTGTGATCCAAATTCTGAAAATCAGTTGTGATCTCTTCAACTCCTTGATTTTTTGAAGTTCCATGTACATCAGCTCCCTGTTGAACTGATTTTGTCCAGCTTGAAGGCTCCATCTCAATGACATTTTTGGGTGGTTTGATTTTTGCCTCCCTTGAGCCTTCGCCTGCATATTTATCTTTTGAATTATGGAAGCAAGAAAAATCAAGCTCATTAAACATTGCAACCCTGCTCAAAATGATTTTTATCCCATCAGAATTCATATCCCACAGTCATTACTCTTTAGTTCATCCCTGATATCCACAAATAGACATTTATCATAAAGGAATTTAACTTTTCAGCGTTGTTATGAAAGTATGCAACACATCCAAAGACTTTTAAATCAATTAAACCAGGCAAAACATCAATCAAGAATTCTTGAGAAGTTTTGAAATTTATTGCAGTAGAGGGTGACCTATTTATCAAGTAAGTTGCAGTAGATATAGCTTCCCCCTTGAATTGTTTGTTTAAACCTGAAAAATGAAGGAAGCATCTAACTTTATTAAGAAGGGTTCTATTCATTATTTGTCACCCTATTTTGTTTGTGTGTGTATCTCACCTATTTTATGTCTTGAAACTCGAATATCAACACACAAGTTATCAAATTCTATAATACAAAACTCCAAAACATTATTTATTCTCAAAGCATACAGTTTTATGTTCTTTTGGTTTTCAACTAAATTTTTCCATGATTCAAACTTAACGCAGTCTCATCTTTTGACTTCAGCAGGTAGACAATTACTTTTCTACTAAAATCATTTATTATTGGCAAAAAATATTTATTCCCTCAAAAGTAGAAACTGACTCTAGCACCCAGAGATCAGCACGTACATATTCTAGAATTTCAGTTGCTAAGTGTTTCCATTTAGTGAATTTCTACCTATGTTGCTTACAATAGATACAAGCTTCGAAAAAGTCAAGTTTTTGTACTTTTAACATTTCCTAATAAAACCAAATTTAGACAATCCATCAAGACCTTGATCCGAATATGCCCAACCTTAAATGACAAATATCATAATCATTATAAACAGTAGAATTTACGGTAGAGTCAGACAGGGTATTATAAGTGTGACTATTCAGCAAATACAAAGTTGTGGAAAATAAAATATGTGAAAAATGCCACATGTGGAATGAATGCAACAAATATAAAAAGAAGAAGCAGTATGCATTTAATGTAAAACGTGCAGGAAGATATGTGTCACTTTCAAAGGAAGATATGTGTCACTTTCTATTTATTATTCATGTTTTGTTGTTCAAATTTTTCGCTATAAAATCGATGTAAGGAACGATACAAAATGTGAATAAAAACAAGAAAAAATTTCATGAGTTTTGTTCTCTCATTATTTTGCTATTAGTGTTTGTTTTATTATTTTCACAACACTCTCCCATTTATAGTTCTTTATTTTCACTAGGGGACAACAAGTCAAAATCGAGTTGCCATGTCTCAATCAGCCAGGGGCGGAGGGAGGGGGACTAGTGGGGCCATGGTCCCCCTAAAAATTTAAAAACAAAAACAAATTGTATATAAAAAAATTAATTTTGGTCCCCAAGAATTATATATGTAATGCTTCATGATTTTGACACAAGTTCCTTCTAGATAAGTTGGCGGGAAGCTGACTTTTTCCTCCTTCCAATGCAGGATAGAAACCGCTCAATAGCAGACTCTTTCAATTTTTAGATATTGAAAGGAATCTATTTGCGGCATTGTCAATTCGAACTCGGGTGTTTTCGAACAGAATCTTGCCCCGGGACCACCAGGACCGATTCAAATGTTTTTATATATTAATACAATTAAATATCTATATTAACCAATTCGAATTATTTTTACGATTCTTCTATATAATTTTTTTTGATAATTTAATATTTTGGTGAATAATTTTATTGAACATTTGTTATTACCAAGCTAGTTGAAAAATTGTCTATATCGATCATAGTAATTGCTGAACATATATATCTGACAGTTATTGATAATAAAATAATCTCAAAAAAATAATAAATAAATTTGACTGTTCTAATTTTTATCGCAATATTTAAATGGGCATACCCAATCGAACCAAATCTAACCCGACCCGCCCTACTTTATTTAAATCATAAAAATTTGCCCCCTCATAGAATATCCTGGCTCCGCCCCTGCAATCAGCTGTAGTGTAGTGTAGCTAGGGTTGGTTGGCCATCGGTGTTCCAATACAAAATTCTTTGATATTGAGAAAAGTTGATCGATCCCAATTCGAAATATCAAATTATCAAACTATTGAATTACTTATATTGAAGTTGTTTTATTTTTTTGGTAAAATATCGACTTACCGATTAATTAAATCAACTATGAATCAAGATCATAAGTTGAATTCCAATTTTGATATGATATACCATATACCTGATTAAGATTAAGTATTCAATATATATATATATATATCAACTAATATTTGATATCGGTTACAATCTTCTATAGTTATCATGTTATACATACAAAATTTATAAAACACTATTCCATGCGCGGGGCGAGGAAGGGCAATATTATCATCTCTATCTACAAACAGCTAAAGCAATTTATTATAATATTTGAGTATTGTTTGCAAAAATAATTGAAAAATAAAGATTCTTACAAAAAGTTTGCCATAAATAGAATTGAACCTTAAAATATTCAGAAATAACTGCTTATCTTACGTACTTATTTTATGTCGTTTTCAGAATCTATCTAAAAGATAATATGCATTGTTTTTCCCCAACCAATGAATGGATTACACGTCACTGCTTTTTTTTTTTTGCTTTTTTTTTTTATTGTCTTTCGTTTCATAAGGGAAACCCTACTACTTTCTAGTGGTGCCCAGTTAGTCAAATTGGTGGGTCGGTTCATGAATTGTGTTATTTTTTTGTGAATTGAGATTAAAACTGGCGGTTTTAGTCGGTCACTCTACACGATTTCAATGAATTGTGTTATTTTTTTGTGAATTGCAAATTCACCCTCGAAGGGACTGCAGCTGAACCAGCAAGCAAGAAATCCATGCTGGGTATTTCAGTTTTCTTGGAGAGTTACGGTGGAGGAGCTGGTGGGGTCTCGACCTCAGTTGGGGTGGCGGCGGAACTCGGAAATGATGACACAGGATGGGTTGGTGGCGGCTGGTCGGAAGATAGCGATCGTAATTCAGCTGGGAACAGGTGGCCGAGGGAGGAAACCATGTCTTTGGTGGGGATTAGGTCAGATATGGACATAGCCTTTAGAGATTCCTCTGTTAAAGCTCCGCTTTAGGATGAAGTGTCAAGGTGTCATTTTGACTTCCAACCTTTTGATTTCTGAATCAATCAATCACCGTTTCACTACGTTGGTTGCTAATGTTTGTTTTCTGTTAGTTTGAAAGTGGTTTCATGTATTGAATTTTGATACTGTGAAGGTTGTGTAGGTTGGCTTCCAGTTCCAGAGTGATAGTTGGTCTGAATTGATGTTCATAGAGGATGATCATAATTTGTTGTTTCACTTCTTATATTGATTGAGTTGCTTGTGGGTGAATTTGCAATTGTTTCTTCATTATCAGTTGCAAGATGAAGTAGACTGAGTTCATGATTTGTGTTGGTTCTCAGAAAACTTGGTGAGCTTGGGTACCATCGAAGTGCCAAGAAATGCAAAGAGAAGTTTGAGAACATCTATAAGTATCACAAGAGAACCAAAGAAGGCAGATCTAGCCAGCAGACTGGTAAAAGCTATAAGTATTTTAAGAAAATGGAGCTTTTTGATTCCCAAATACCCTCGTACGCCATGGAAACAACTCCGATAGCAGCATCAACTCTGTCGACAACTGTGATGGCGAAGCCTGCAAGTTCTTCTGGTCAGGAATTCATTATGCCTTGTATAAACCAAGATCATTGCCATGAGTTCAAATCAGATTCGACATCGTCTGGAAAAGAATCAGAAGGAAGCATTAAGAAGAAGAGGAAGCTAGTGCATTACTTTGAGGGACTGATGAAGGATGTCTTGGACAAGCAAGAGGAGCTGCAGAACAAGTTTCTAGAAGCCATAGAGAAATATGAGAAGGACCAAATAGCTAGAGAAGAAGCTTGGAAGGTGCAGGAGATGGCGAGGATAAAGAGGGAGCTGGAATTCTTTGCCCAAGAAAGAGCGATGGCAGCGTCAAAGGATGTAGCAGTGCTTGCTTTCTTGCAAAAACTCACACAACAGACAGTCCCTATGCAGATGCCAGATATTCTGACCACATTATTTGATAAATCTACTGAAAATTTGGGGAATGTTTTGGAAAAACATTGTGATTTGCACGAACGTGTTGCTGGTAAATCTTCTACCCGCACAGACAGACAAGATAATAGTGCTGGCGAGAGCGCTGTTCTGATGAGTTCTTCACGATGGCCAAAAGCAGAAGTTGAAGCTCTGATCATGCTGAAAACTGATTTTGACATGAAATATCATGATAATGGCCCAAAGGGCCCTCTTTGGGAGGAGATTTCATCCTGTATGAAGAAGCACAGTTACAATCGGAACGCCAAGAGGTGTAAAGAGAAGTGGGAGAACATAAATAAGTACTACAAGAGAGTCAAAGAGAGCAACAAGAAGAGGCCTGAGGATTCTAAAACATGCCTTTATTTCAATCTTCTTGATTCTCTTCATGCAAAGAAGTTTAAGAACACCGAGCGCGCTTAAGAGAATGGTGGTAGCAACATGAGCCGGAACAGATCCTAATGCAAATGATTGGCCAACAACAACATCAACAGCCGCAGCAGATGCAACCTTCTTCAGGAGAATATGATGAAAGCGATCCTCGAGTCCAAGAAGATGATGGGGAGGATGGTTACAGTGGAGACGGTCATCAGATAGTCGGTAATAACCTGTCTTCAGTGACTACCTTGGAGTGAGGAAGTTCGTTCATCTGTCCCTCATGAAACGCTTAGCCGTCGAGCAACTCATACCAAACAAGAAACCCTCTGTGGTGCCTGCCTGAAGCTTGTATTCAACGGATGAAAACTCATCTGGCTTTCAATATAGGCTGGATTCTGTTTGTTTTGTTAGATGTTTGTGGTTTTTTTCTGTTGTGATTTGTTTTGTAAGGTGCTGAGAGCACAACTTGAGACCATGTTCTATAGCAGGCTACACATTCAAATTTCTTAGTTGAAGAAGGTGTAAACTGGGACGTAATTTTTTAAAAATTTTACACTTTATTTTCTGGGGTGGGGGCAGCCACCCCTCGGCCCTCGTAGATCTTTAGTACCCTAATTTTTTAAGAATAATCATTTTATTTCTTTCTAAATTTTCTGTCTCATCCATCGCTCACAATTTAAAAGCCCTTGCTTCAGTAACTTGTCTCCCCCTCTCGCTTTCAGCCGCAATTGCTCTTTCAGGCTCCGCCGCCCAATGTCGGACTATGACCACCAACCAGGGGCCACCTCCGGTTCCGTCAGCCACCGCCACCCCCACCACTCCAATTTAATCCCCAAAGAGACCGCCCTCCAAGCCCTGAACACCATTATCCAGCTCCATTTCGAGAAAACCCTTGAGAAGAAGCGAGCCGTCGACCTCCAAAAAAAGGATCTCTGGAAGCTCTTCCACCTCTTCTTTCTATTTCTAGCCTTAATTTTCGTCGCGCAGACCCAGTCCACGCGCCTCCAGTGCCGCCACTGCTGGATTCCGATTGGTCTCCTGACGCTCGGCCACGTCATCTTCTACGCGTCGGTGGCGCAGACGCTCCGCTGCATCAACGGTTTCAAGTACCAGCGTCGGTGCCACAAGCTTACTCTCGGTCTTGCGACGGAGCGCCTCCGTCAACTTAAGCTACGTCTGAGCAGCTTAGGCGCGGTGGATGATCTTGGGGATGATCTCGAGATTCATTACCAGGAGCCGCCGGAGAGCTATTTCGGTAAGTTCAAGAGGAATTGGGCGCTGCATTTTGGGTACTTGATCTTGATTTACGGGTTCATGGTCTCTTCCTCTGTTGTTCTTCTTTGTTTCTAAAATTCACGGATACTAGATTTGGGTTTGGGCATTTTCAATGCTTTCCTTTTTCTACTGTAATTTTGACTATTTTCTTTTATTTCTGTAATTTCCATGTTCGGAGTTAGGACAAGATCAAGATGAAAACTGTCTTTTATCAAAGTTGATAATGTCCGAGAATTTAGTTATATAGCCTTTATGAATAGTGCATTTATTCTTAAATAGATTTACATTCGCGGTCCTATACGATGAAATAGTCATTATTAATAAATAAAACAAATTTAATTTTGTGATAATAATAAATTAGATTAAAATAATTTTATTTAATTTATTTTTATTAATAAAGTCATTAAAATTAAATATTTTAAATAATGTACTGTATCTCTAGATCGAAAACAATTTTTTTATATATTTAATAAATAAAGTTACATTGTATTATTTTTGTTCGTATAGTGCTAAATGTTTGTCTAGTCTTTATTTATTGAAGTTGACAACTGAATGCGAAGCTCCTCCCTTGAACGAGCGAGGCCAACTATTATGAAATGAATGCGTGTCGCTACTTCTGACAGTAGTTCATTACTGTGGATATTGAGTACGTAAAGTGAACCCTCGTTTTGGTAGGTTCGTATGAATTTTTCTTTTTTACAAGGCCAAGTTTTATATATACAGATGCAATTTATGTGAAAGCGGAACCGTAATATATGCTCCAACCAAAAAGCTGCCCTGGTCTAAAGAACCCTCGTTTTGGTAGGTTCGTATGAAAATTAACAAGGACTTTCAAATAAATACGGTCGGATTCCAGTATACGATTAGGGTTCATTTTGAAAGTGGAGGGGGTGGCTGCCCCCATCACGCTAGTCTCTACTTGCCTTTGTCCATGGGACCCGTGCCCCCTAAATCCATTTTTTAAATAAAAAATATTAAAAAGAAATTTTCAATATATGTTTAAGGGCCTGTTTTGTACCGATATTGATTTTCTCCTTTTGCTTCTCCTTTTAATTTTATATTTTTTAAGTGTTTGGTAAAACTATACAAAAAATGAAAAAATTATTGAAATAGTGTTGAAATCAAAATTTGTAAGTAGATTAAATAGTGTTTATAGTTGAATTAAGTAAGATA
>JAOWBN010210996.1:11306-25806 GCA_028565015.1 Pinguicula moranensis | reverse complement strand
CTATTCTAAAAATAATTATCTTTTAAGTACTTGCGCAAAACACCACCCCTTCAATAAATAAGAAGAAGTAGTAGAAGAAGTAGAAGAAGGCCTGCGCAAAACAGGGCCTAAATAGACAACATTGGGGTTTTAAGGATTCTATCATACACAACCATTTTATGACATGACATATGCTTCAAGTTTTAAAGAAAATAATACTTGCATTTAGAATGTAAATAGTTTTAAAACCAAAAATAGTAAAAATGTCAATGCCAAAACAAATGCAACATTGTCTTTATTAAAAAAATTAATTTTAATTTAAAAGCCCCCACTGTTTCACTTGAATCTTTAGCCGTCCCTTTTAGTGAGGTGTACCCTAGTGAGGCATGAAACTATTTCACGCTTTACTAGATAATCCTTGAACTCATAGTCCAAGTATTCACCTCCTCGATATAATCGAAGACACTTTAATGACTTACCTAATTGCTTCTTGATTTCGGCATGAAATTCTTTAAACTTTTCTAAAAGTCTCAGATTTTCAAGGCATTAGGTAGACGAACATGTAACTTGAATAATCGTCAATCAATGTGATGATGTATTAATGACCACATCGAACCTCAACATTTAAAGTTACACATACATCTAAATGTACAAGTTCCAGTGGTTCTTTTGCCCTATCACCTTTTTGTGAAAACATATTGTTTATTCATCTTACCCTCAAAGCATGACTCACGGACCGACATTTATGCAACAATTAGATACTTAAGAGTTCCATTCTTTGTTAGCTTATGGATTCGGTCAAAATTGATATGTCCGAAATGCAGGTGCCAAAGATATGTCTCTTTGTCATCTCACATAATCTATTGCTTGTTAGGTCTTGGGGCAATAGTTATGAACAATTTGGTCAACACAAATTTGTGACCATCACATACTAGGGTTGGGTTGGTGTTACTCTTCCAAGCCAAATAGTTTTCCCCCATTAATTTGTCCATAGATAATATTGAGAGAATTAGGTTTGACATGATGCCGAATTTGAACGGAATATATATAATGTATAAGCCTTAAACTAAATCCTCAAAATAAATAAATAAAGTAAGCTCATAGTAATGATGTAATGAATGATGCAACTTCAATTTAATATGAACTACGAACAAATTACTTTAACCATGAACCAAGTGTTCCGATGAGGTCTATAAAATGGTCCACTAATAAAATGGAGAAAACTTCATGATTGATTCAAATCTCAATGTGGTACATGCATCCAAAGCATTCTCATGCTTTCAACATGCATCAAGCATCGTGCTTTGGTCAGGGTTAGGATAACAATTTAGCCTATCCCTCGGGAGTATAACCTACTATTTCAGACCCTAAGGCTAAAGTATTGCTGAAGGTTCAATCATATCTAAGATCCATCTTTGCCTCCTATCCTATGCAGAAATCAACCTTGATGTTGCCCTAAGAGGTAAACACCATCCGATAGAGCCCACAACTTTTAGTGACTTGAGCTGTTACTATGGGTTCATGGTGTAAGCCAATAGTATAGATCGTGGGCTAAATTGTCATAAAGCATGCTCCCACTCATTATTCTAAATGCATCATGATTACAGATTCAAAAATCTTTTAATTCTCTCATTTTCGATAATTCAAGTTTCATGCATACATTAAATTTTATGTCTTAGATTCAAATGCGACCTTCCTAAGTCCAACTCTTAAACTTACGTCACATTATGGAGTATAGATCTGGCTTAATGTAGAAATCATTATTTTTAACTATTATTTAAAGCTACCCATAATAAATTATTTATTATTAACTTTAAATAATAAAATAAATAAATTCAAAGTCCGACCTAAATTCATTATGAGCCAAGAAGGTAGAACAGCAACCTTATGCTATAGTAGAGGGTGATTCTAAAAGCATTAGTGAGGTGGAGGATTTGCAAGGGTTGATGGGGGACTGCTGCTGTGTTAGAGGTAATAAGTGAATCTGTTGTCTGTAACCATTGTTAGAGGGACCTGTAGATATCCCATACATCCTTGGGGATGCCTTCCCAACATTGGGGTATCAACCTGAGCAGAGCATAAGTAAAACTCCTATCAAGAAGGTGGCAGTGACTAAACATAAAGGAGATGGGAGACCAAAAGCACGCAGTCAGACTATAAATGTTATAGACCCTAATAGAGAATGTAATCTGGCTGCCCTGGATAAATGGATTGGTCAGCTAACTAATTCATCTGCAAAACAATCCACTAGTCAAGAGACATGCCCGAGTATTGTGGTTGATCACATAGGTGTGGAAGTATCCTCCATCATGGAATTGGGTACAAACTGGAATAGTGTATGATCCTCACCAGGAGGAGTTTCAGAAGTTGTTTGTGGAGATGAACAAGAGCACTACATGGCGAGTGGATAACACACAGACACAAGCACACCCCTTGTGGGAAGAAGAAATAGTTCCCAGATGAAGCTTCTTACATATAATGTAAGAGGCCTAGGGGGACTGGGAAGGAGAATGAGGTAAAGGAGTTGATAGCAAAGGAGAAGGCTGATTTTGTGAGTCTGTAGGAGACAAAGTTGGAAAATGTGGATAGAACATTATGTACTTACTTATGGTATAATGGGTAGTTCAATTGGTGTTATAAAGGCTCTGTAGGAAAATCAGTGGGGCACATTTGTATGTGGAAAAAGGAAAAATTATGTAGGAGGGGAATGATTGATGGTGAAGGTTTCCTGGAAGTAACTGGGTACTGGGAAGGTGAGGAAGTAACCTCGAATTTTATCAATGTATATGGACCAGCAGAGATAGCCAGCAAGAGGAGTCTGTGGACAAATATTAGTGACTGCATGGAAAATAGAAGATCTGAGAAGTGGTGTTTAATGGGGATTTTTAATGTTGTGCTAGATAGTAGTGAGAGGAAGGGTATCGCTCAGCATAATTATGAACAAGAAGTATGTGCGTTCAGGGAGTTTGTCACAACAATGGGTCTACAGGATCTAAGAATGGAGCGTAGGAAATATACGTGGTATCTGAAGTCTTTGAAGGAAATGAGCCGCTTGGACAAATTTTTGGTAAATGACATATGGATTACTCAGAATAATGAGTGGATATAGAATGATCTAGATAGGGAAGACTCTGACCACTACCTTATAACATTATGCTCTAAAGTACAGGATTGGGGTCCCAAGCCTCTACGGGTATTGGACAAATGGCTAGAAGATAAGGAGTACAACTCACTTGTGGAATAGCTCATGTATTACTTGTTATGCCAGTAAGAGGATCAAGGGGAAGTTAAAGATAGCTAAAGCTGGGATTAGAATGTGGAACAAAACAGCCAAACTTGATCTAGTAACTGAGGGCAAGGAACTCCTCAACATTTTGACAAAAAGAGAGTTATCAACTGAGAGAGTAGAGGAAAATATGGGAGAGGAAGCAGTGCAGACTCTGAACACTCTCAGGGAAAAGTTAGACAAGGCCACCAAGCACCTAGACAGTGACCTATATAAAAAATCAAGGATCAAATGGCTGAAACAAGGGGTTGAAAATAGTGCATATTTCCATAGGATAATTAATATGAACAGGAGGAGAAGTATAATACATGGTGTGTGGGATGGATCATCTTGGATTGATGATCCAACTCTGGTGAAGGACTTATTCCGAAATCACTTTACTGACAGATTTTCAAAAATAATGGGAAGGAGACCTAGAATCTATAATATGACTTCTAGAAGGTTGGATAGCAGTAGATTATCATATCTGATGACACCATTCTCATAATTGGAGATCACTGAAGCCATTAAGGGCTGTGTAAGCAATAGAAGTCCTAGCCCAGATGGATTCAACTTCAAGTTCATCAAGCACTTTTTGCACTTGATGCAATAAGACATCCTTCAGCTGATGAGAGAATTCTATAGAAATGGGAGATTAGCCAGGGGCAGCAACGCATCACATATAACCTTGATTGCAAAAACTGATACGCCTATGCTAGTGCAAGACTTCAGGTCTATTACACTGATAGGAACAATGCCAAAGCTAATTGCAATAGTACTAGCAAATAGGTCAACAAGGTCATGAACAACCTGATTTCTGTGAACCAGATGGCATTCATAAAAGGGAGGAGGCTTTTGGATAGTGTCATGATCACTAATGAGTTAGTGGATGAAATAAGAAAATTAAAGAGGAAAGCTATCATCCTAAAAGTGGATTTTGAGAAGGCGTATGACACTTTGAATTGGACTTATCTGATGGATATTATGAGCAAAATGAACTTCCGTAGTTGCTGGACTTGGTGGATCAGAGAGTTGTTCCAGTCTGCATCAACGTCAATACTTGTTAATGGAAGCCCAACAAGTGAATTTTATCCAACTAAAGATTTGAGACAAGGGGAACTTATGTCACCCATTCTATTCCTACTGGAAGTGGAAGGATTATCAGTTATGATTATCTAGGCGGTGGAGCTTACATTGATGAATGGGCTGACTGTAGGAAAGGACAAGGTGGTGGTGTCACACTTACAGTTTGCAGACGACACCATTTTGTTTGAATAGGCAGACTCAAGTACTTTCAGAACACTAAGAGCCATACTTCAGAATTTTGAAGCAGTGTCAGGATTGAAGATAAACTTTAATCAAGAAAAAATTGATTGGTATAAATATCCCAACCTCAATTGTGGAGGAGATGACGACACTTCTAAGATTTCAAACAGGGCATATCCATTCAAGTACCTTGGACTGCCCATTGGAGCTAATGCGAATAAACTGTCTACCTGGCAACCAGTCGTGAATATGTTCAGCAAGACACTGAAAAGGTGGTAACATAGGCATCTGTCAGCTGGAGGGAAGCTTACATTGATAAACTTTGTCCTATCATCTCTTCCTTGCTACTATTTTTCTTTCATCAAAGCCCCTGAAGTGGTAATTAAGAAGCTGACATCAGTGCAAAGAGACTTCTTTTGGAGGAATACAACTGAGAAGAGGAGAATCTGCCAGAGTTCCTGGAAATAAATCACAACATCAGTGGATAAGGGGGGTCTAGGATTGAGGAGTTTGATAGATTTCAATGATGCAATGCTAGGTAAATGGGAAGACAGACTACTTAATGGAGAACTATCCTAGCTGCGGTAGTATTAAGATCTAAGTATGGGGAAGGTGGGATGATACAAGTGGGTGATCTGAGACAAATCAGCATCCTACACAGATTGCTAGGAATATAGGGAGAAGAAGGAGTAATGCTTATCCAACCAGATGGTGGATCAAACTGCAGGATACAATGAGTGCTCCATGGTTCATACAGAACTACAGAGTAGTACTAGGCAATAGGGAGGACTAAATTCTGGATACATAGGTGGCATAAAACACAGTGTTGGCCAGTAGATATCCAAGATTATTTTGAGTAGCACGGTAGAAAGAAATCAGTGTGGCAAAGTCTGGATATTGGGAAGGAGACAGATGGAGATGGAGATGGAGAAGGCCTTTGCGTGAGTCAAAACTGCCTTATCTCAGAGACTTAATGGATTTCTTATAGGACATTCAGCCACAACCTTCCAGCACAGATAAATATTGTTTTGGGAGCAGCTAAACTGGAATCTACAGCTTGAAAGAGGCATATAGACTAATTTCAGAGGCCATAATACCTGTGTTCAACCAACTGCTAGTGGATTTATGTAAGTATGTGTGGAATAGATATGCCCCGAAGAAAGTATGCATCTTTGGATGGAAGTTATTCCACAATGCTATCCTCACAAAGGCTAATCTACAAGGAAGACATATTATACCTGTTGATCAGGAGATCGGATGCACTCTCTGCAGATCAAACCAAGAGACAACCGAACATCTCTTTCATGAGTGCGAAACTACCAGGCAGTTATGGATGACAGTAAAGAACTGGTTAACACCAGGATGGATAGGGACGGCAGCAAACATCTTAACAGTTCCATCTCTTCAGGAACATATGACACAGGCCCAAGTAGGTACTAACTCTAAAATTCGGATATCCATATGGCTGGGATTCATGTGGATCATCTGAAGAAAAAGAAAAAGAAATAATGCTCACTTCAATGGCCATGAGGTAAATCCTGTGGAGATGCAGCATACAATTCAACGGTTAACATGGTACTAGTTGAGGGCTAGGCGAGCAGAGAGGCATTTCTCATACTCGATGTATGATTGGCTTAGCCAACCATTACTATGTATGGGGCTAGATGCAAATTGAAGAGGACAGTAAAACAATAGTGATATGCAAAGGGAATAGGCCACATCTACCAAACAGGGAAGTATTTAGCACCTTAACCTTGCTATTATCTAAGAGGTGTTTATTTCTTATCTATCTATTTTTGTCAGGTGCATCTGGATGGGGAGTTGCCCGGATAAGCATGGTTGAAGGTAAAGCAAGTGCTAACCACCCAAGGGGTAATTGAGAGGAAGCATAACTTGGAGGAGGAGAGCAGCAATTTCAACTGCGGCAGCTATATAACTTATGCCATCTCTCCAAAAATGGATGCAATACAGATGAAATCAGCTTGGTTTCTAAATGGTGACAGATATGGGAGGTAGGAAAAAAATCTCACTCCATAGGCTATGAAGTAAACGTGCAAAATTCAATCTAACTCATTCAATGCACTATTGATGACTATGGCTTCCTCCTTACCTAACTGATTGATGTTGAATCTGTTTTTATGGCTCCAATTCTATGACTATTTTAGACATTAAGCCTCATGGATAGGAGCTGCTCCCCCCGGGGTGTGGTCAGAGTATGATACATGGTGTATCTAAGTGAAGTGTAAATATCCGAGACAACAATGGTTATGTCTACCCTACCTCCACTATATTTACTCATGCAACTGTATTACTTCTTCACTTCGTGGTGGTACAGGTTAGGAAGGAGATCTGGAAAAGATGGATTAATATTCATGCACCTGGATACTCAATGCAGGACTTCTGGAGAACAGCTATACATAGCAGATCACTGAGCAGACAATGAGGTGTATTAGCAACTTATGTACTGTAGTGTTGTGAAGATTTTTGTGACTTGGGTGGAGATAAGGGATACTAGGTGATAAACGGGAAACTGTGATAGAGAAAGCAGCAGGAGGTTTAGAGATTTCAACATGGTTCGAAGTTTTTTTCTAAAGTCGGGGAGGTGAGTAAGGTGGTGACAATAATTACAGGACTATGATGCTATAAGGTGCACAGGCTGATCTTTGCTAACTACTGAAGTAAAGACTTCAGTAGCCATACTTGTATGGCGGCTTGCACAGTTCAAGGTCAACAGATCAATGTTGAAATTGCCCGTAAGTCTTTGCTTACAGGGCTATTTGGCAATCTCACAACCTTGACGCTATAAGGTGAACAGGCAGAGCTGGGTTTTTAGCGAGGTAATGACCCCTGCAGTCATTCATATGGCAACCTGCATAGCAGAGAGTCAGTTGATCACTATTGCACAACCCTTTTTGTTCTCATCCACATAAATCCACGGTTGGATCATGCAAATGTATCATGTTTCTGCCGGCTTGCATGTATCTTTGTTTTTTGTTTTTTTGTTTTTCTATTTTCATAGTACTTTTTTCATCCATGGTAAGAAAGTTGTACATATTATTTTTTATTATTAATGAATTTTGGCTGACCAAAAAAAAAACTAACTGAATGCGAACACGAGCTAGTTAGCTTCCTATTTTTACATGACACCTAATCACATATTCGCAATTCAATATCACATTAAGAAACCATGTAAATATGGCAAGGATGTGAACCGGCTTCGATGGCTCTTTAGGACATTTTTCATTCGGTCTTGCGCCCAATCTTCATGAAACAATCCAAGGTATGAAATTTTGGTCACAACGGTGACCCCATCCCGATAGCCACCCCCTTGGGTGCATAAACCCATGCCCAGCACGTGCACACAAGCATTGCGCACCATTAGGTGTGCTGGCACACGCGCCTAACACCGCATAGCCAAGGCCATGTATACCTGGCACTGTGCATTGCACACTGTGCCCCTCAGTCAGCGCTTGGGCAATCCCATGCCCTGACACCGCGGGATGGGGCAGGGTTCTTCCTCCTTCTCATGGTCTTGTCCTATACGTTTCTCCAATCTTGAACTCCGCCACTTACAATAATTTTGAAATACAAAAAACACGGGAAATGGAAGTTTTACATTAAATTATCCTATGTCCCACATACAGCCTCATGATAAAACTACTTTGACTGAAAGTAAAACCTAGGAAACCAACTAAGTTATGGTCACATGCCCTCAATCCATAATACAATATCTTTACAAGCGAAATTAGCCACTAACATGAACATTAAGTTTCAAGTAATGCATGGATGGTACGAAAGTTAACCAGTTTCTAATACCATTTTTGGTTTTGGTGCTAGGTATATAATAATCACATTAAAATCTAAATCACCTATTTAGCGTCAAGGATCTAATCCTAAATGTGGAAGAAGCCTAAACGTGCCATAGATTTTGGCTTATATTTTTTTGGTGCTACATGCATTAACTTTTATAATTTTAATAAAACATGTTATCCATGTAAACATGTGAATAAAGCAACTCCCACAACATGCAATTTATACGCGTAGGGCAATGTTGATCTGAACGGAAAAATCTGATTTGTTACCCATGTATACCTCCAAGCTATCCACACACAGGAAGGGAAATCACCTTCTTTTATCCAACTTCGAATCCGTCAAGGTTTCTGAGCTATATCTAAAGAATACTCCAAGATGTTAGATGTGTTTTATACTCCACAAATATTTAATTAAACACAATCACAAATCTCACTTTTCGGGATTTAATCTCAACATATAAGCAAAATCTACAAAAGAAGAACACTCATTTTTCTCTTTCCCAAAAACATCGACCGCCACACCCAAAGAAAAGAATTCAAAATTCTCTTTTTGGCCGAGTACAATTTGTTGTTCAAGACTTGTCAAAAAACTTGTTTTGTGTCTAGGGGTCTTGCCTTATATTTATAATGAGATATTAGGTCAAAACTTAGATTAATTGGTTCCCAAGTTAGCCCAATTCATTAAGTAATAAAATTCATGATCAACTCGAACTCTTTAATTAAAACAAATTTAATTAATTCTAATTTGGCTCTTAATTAAAAACTTCATTATAAGTCAAAACTAGACCCTGTATTTCATGGAAAATAATCTATCAGATTATTAGAACAAATTTTCTCGTAAAACCATGAAGACAATGTGAGGCCCATGCGAACCCCTTAATTGAACCTCCCGATGCTCGGCACCCACAACGTGTCGATCGTGCATGCCCACAGACGGCTCCAGCTCGTGCCCATGGCACGAGCCCAAACATGAGAACCACTAACAGTTGGGCGCCTTTGCCTAAGCCTAGCGTGCGACACTCAACCACCTGTGCTCATGCACGACACCATGACATGCGTCTGCATGCGCGATATGCGTGCCTTGTCCAATGCATGGAAATTTCCACTTACTATCTTGTGTATTGCTAGCGGCCAATGGTTACTAGGGTGCGATGTTGCACTTATGATGCACAAGTCGTGTGCATCTTGCGTAGAATGCCCAACCAGTGATGATCACTGGTCGATGCCCGCATCGCACATGAGTTCCTTGTCGTGCCCATCCTGTTGGCTGATGTTGTGGGCAAGTGTCTTTTGTTCACGTGCGCTGTTCAAGCATGCTGCAAGACATGTGCGTCCCCCTGTGTGACTCTTCATGAACAATCCACATGCATTGGCACGTTCTCTATTTTCTCAAAACAATCTTCTTCTTTTTATGTCGTTTCATAAACTTCTCATCATAGTGCATACTTCTCTTGTGAGCAATTAAAGAATGAATTACTACGTCCATTGTAGGCTATCTTGGGACCCCCATAGAGTGAGTTCCAAATACATTAATCATCGCGCATAAACTCTTTTGTCAAGTCACTTATCATTTTGCTTCGTTAACATTTCCCTATAGGCACAAGGCTAAACTCTCATCTCATATGGACTTTCTCACTCGGAGATAGCTCAATTAGCGTACATTTATATAGTTATTGTGTATACGCTATCCTTCACTAAAGCTTCAAAAATAGTTCTATGTCGAATGTGTGTTGGCCCACATAAATGTACCTTGCAAACGAGTACCGTTTATTCTATATTGAACAAATCCATCCGATGAATCCTCATTCGCGGATGAGCACTCTCGTTAAAGTACTGAATAAATCCCTCATGGGAACCATGATTCAACTCTCTACTCCTACGGAGCCAAGAGAGGTGGGAATTCTATTTGGTAGCAAGGGTTCACAAATATCTACTTCATTTAACTCCCAATAAGAAAGCAGTTTGACCTGTGTAACCTTAACGAGGTCTTGCCAATCAACTTGATTAACCAAACGTCATAGACCAGAGTTTCTCAGGATACTCAAGATTCAGATAAGTTATACATGATCATCTTCGTGATGTAATAGGAGCATCTTGGCTAACGAAGATTAAAGATCTAGTTATCATATCTTGGTCAGTTTTTTGTAGAAGCTCTTCTACACATATATGAGTCTCCATGTAGGTAATGCTACAACAATGACCTGGATCTACCATTTCCTTCACAAGGTTTTCTGGAAAACTCTAATGGTCATGAGAAAACTTTATGATCCCAACTTAGATTTTCCAGCATTAAGTTTGATCGACCACAAACTAGTTTTAGATTGCAATCTTGAAGTTCAATCCTATCACATGATGCTTTTTACGGTACTTTCAAGATATATCTATTGCAATTACGGAATTCTATTGATGTTTGATTTTATATCCAAAATATAATATAAACAAACAAGCCAAATGTAAATCTCATTCATTGAAAAATTCAACATTCAATTTTCCACCCCAATGGCTCATACGACACCAAGTCTAACATCATTGAGTGTGCACGCACTTGCTTCCAACACCCAAGAGGCAGGTAGGGGGTAAAAAGCCATCGCTTATGTAATAATTGTGCTCCCAAGATGCATTAGGTGCATGACAGGCAGGGGCTGTTGGGCGTATGGCCGATGGCATGACCATTGGACTATGCATGATGTGCTTGTTGCAATGTGGCACTCTTATCTAGGTATCGGCCCATGGCATGAATTTCAATGATCCTATTAATTATGTTCCATGAATTAGATAGTCTAACTTGGGCTTCTGGCTAAATTGCTAATTAAATAGTCAATGGAATAGTAATTAGGATTAAATTAAGCTTCATTAGGCCTAATTAAACAAGATTTAATTAAAAGTCCCAATCGAAATTTTTAAAGTAAAAAATCGTCTTGTTATCGTCGGCGTAATGACAAACACAATAACACAATTTTTGTAGAAAGCATAAAGTGTTACCAAAAATGATTACGCACTTCGATCTCAATTACCTACTTTACAAGGGCCCAACCTTGTATAAAAGATTTCACTATTGAATTTTGTAAATCATACAACTACTTACAGTCCACTCACCCCATGATAAAGAATTATTTTCACTCATGTATAATTCCTACAACAAAGGTTCTACCCCAAACCTTTTTACAATAGTGAATGACCCGACTAGATTCGTGTTGAACAATTGACAAGAAGAAAGTCTATGTAATTCCTACATTACGCTGTGTTGTCAATCTTCACCTTCAAATGCGCTTGCTGATGCTCCTTTGAAGTACTCAATCACACCTATGGAATTCTTCTTTAGATAAAAGGGTGCGGCTCAAATCCTATATGCATCAATATTTAGACTAGTTGAACCCTTTCACAAGGACAAGATTTGCGACTCACCCTAGCTCATCCTCAAGACTTTCGTTCTCCATGAAACGCTCCATTGGTAGTTAGTCTCGAAAACATGTAAATTGTAGACAAACTATCCTAGTGACTATCTCTTATATTTGTTTCCCAATTTGAAGGCTCCTGCCTTGCATGGATTCTACAAATCCCGTGAACGTGAGTGATGTCAATGAATGTGTTCTGACATTGTCATACCGAAAGTCTGAAAAATTGCTTCAACCAAGTTTCACATGCCAGTGCATTTGTTTCGACATTGTCGTACCCTAAGTGCGACAGTCAAAACTTTGAGCATATGCACCGGGTTTGGATGCAAGCAAGTGGAAAACGTCAAATACATAATAGATTAGGCATTCAAGCATAAAGAAAACATGGATCATACAGTGCATCACTATAATGTAAACAAGTCGAGCCATCAAAACAAGTAACACAAAGTGATGCCGCCTACACCAAGGCAACCTCAAAAGCCACATGCACGTACACTAAGCCCTTTAGTGAGTCACAAATAATAGAATAAGAGCGGCACCGTTTTTCATAATCAAAGATAAAGAAGAATTACATAAGATGGAGAAACGTGATAGGGATATAAACAAAGACCCCCTACTCCACCACCAACCTTAAGTTCATGAATCGAATGTGAAGTCATAAAGGTCATGGAAACTTAGGTGGTGGGTGCTAGCTAAATGCAATCCCTAAAGTAGGGTTAGAACACAAATCAAGGGTCCCATCTTCAATATACAATCAAGTAATGGATTTAAGAAAGGAAACATGCAATCTAAGCTCGTAAATCCAAAATGAAGGTGGTTGCCTCAAGCCAGGAACGAAAATATATATAGTGATGAGGCGGACACATCCAAAATGAAGGTGGCTACCCACAAAAATAGCAAAACTTTTACGGGATCATGGAGGCGACGCTTTGAAAGTGAATGTGCTTGCCTTCAAAACTTCGTGAATTATTCAGAAAAAAATGTGTAGCAAGGAAGTTCCCCATAAAGGGGGCCACCTCCCCCAGAAAGTTTACAAAATTTTGAAGGGTTAGATTTCAGAACAATTAAGCATAGGGAGGCGACCGCCAGTCCCGGAGATGATAACCAGGTCAGCCGTTTCCAGAAGACTATTTTTGAAATTTCCAAAGACCAATCTGTTTTTCAAAAGCTTTTTTGGGAACTTTTGAAAGCTATAAAAGTTATACTATGACAGTTTTAAAGAAAGCTTAAATCATACCTCTGGGGTGCCTTCGGAGAAGCGCTTTATTTATCGTTGTTTAGCTCGACTCACATGGCAGGCTCAATGATCTTGCACCAGAGTGCCCTAAATATTCCCCATGGGAAGACTTGACCAAAAGGGTAGGGATCCAACTAGCTTTACATAATCCACCAGAGTCAAAAAATTTGAAAGAAACCCATTGGCCTTTCATCTTGCCGAATAGGCCTACTAACGATTCCTTAAATTCGGAATCAAGGGATTTTATTTTATTTAGCATAAAAGAAAGACTACTATTAAGAAAACATCAAAATATATTACAAAATGAAAGAACTCAAATTATAGAAAACCAAGCAAAGTAAAACATAAATTCTAGATCAATGCACGTGATAAGAGGAAAATGCGGGGTAATTGAGTCTTGTCGGCATGTAGCTCCACCAAGACAAAAGGAGAGAGAAGCTCAATAGCTTCATAAAATGGGGAATGGCCATCCGCTCCTATATAAGCAAGATGGTATGCATAAAAGTTGATTTCACGATACACATGTTGATGTGAATGTTAGAGCCCATAGATGAAATTGGATTCTTGCATGGTTTAAAGTAATTGGACCATGTTGTATGAATTACAGCAAAACACAGTTTCGTGATTGCTTTCAATCGGAGACACAAACGTGGTCAGCTCGGTCTGCAAATTAACTGGAGTCAGAAAACTCATTGAGCATCTTCCTGTCCAAAGGATATACGATTGGAAATATCGGATCGTGAGATATGAATTTTGGAACAAACTGCTAGTATCTCCCTTTTTGAGGCAACAACCTCCGAGTAAAAGTGGGGGCCTTCTAATGGAACTCTTAAAACTGATCATTTTGTACCAATTTCTTCTCCTTTAATGTTTTTTTACCTTAAGGTTCCTAGAAACAAAGAAGAAACCAACAGCCAAAGCAACAAAAACGTGCCTAAAGGCTAGTACAAGTAGGCTAAAATTCCACGATGAGTTGGTATAAAATCAACCTGTAAAGTGCCTTAGGAGACTCAAATCTATGATGTTTTGTTCTTTGAGTTGATCTGTAAGATCTCGCTGCGATTACAAAAGTTGAATCTCTTTCATCTTGGGAGCTGAATGAAGTAGATAATCGGGAATCCTTGATATAAGATATAATTCACACCTCTGTCATGTTCATGAAAGTGTGGTTTAATCCTGGTTCCATGAGGGGTTTATTCCGTACTTGAATGAAGAGCACATCCACGAATATAGATTCATGGATTAATCTGTTCAAAATAGAATGAACAGAATAATTTGTTCATTGAGTGAAGGATAGCGTAACACAATGATTATATCATAGAATAATCTTCCAGCAAGAAAATCCATATGAGATGAGAGTTCAGCCTCGTGCCTACAGTGGTATGTTCATGAAGCTAGACATTAGTGACTCGGCGAAAGAGTTTTAAGTGTGATGATTAAGCATTTAATAGGTCACTCTATGCTCCATCGGTATCTAGCTAGCCTACAAAGGACGTAGTGCTTCATTTGTAATTTCATAAAAAAAAATAGACACAAGATCATGAAA
>JAOWBN010210996.1:0-11296 GCA_028565015.1 Pinguicula moranensis | reverse complement strand
GAAAGAAGAAGACGATCGTTTAAAGAAAATGAAGCACAAGCCAAAACATGAGTGTTGCGTGCGAGAGGTTATACGCGGGCATGCCAACGACATGACACATGCTCAAATAGCGTGCAGGCATGAGGGTTGCCTTGCCCACCCCATTGGGCTTGCGGAGAGGCATGTCGTGCATTCAACGCACAGGTGTCGGGGCATGGCCGAGAGGCACACGAAGATCGTGCGCTACTACCCATTGGATGCTGGCAGGCGATGAGGCATCAGGCAACACATGCCTATCGATATCTCAGCGTCGTACGCCAGGTGTACCCCGTGCCCCAAGCACGAACTAGGATGTCCGGATAGTGCACGACCATGTGCCGTGCAAGGTTCAACCATCGGTATCGCTAGGTGCCTAGAGGTCCGATGACGGGGGTCGCGCGTTTTAAGAGAAACTTAATTCCAATCAACCAATAGATTGTTTTTCCCATGAATTAGAGAGTCTAATTTAGGCTTATAAATAAGTTGTTAATTAAAAAGTTCATGAGTTATTATTAGTGGTCTAATTAAAAGTTTCTTCCGAATTAATTAAATGAGATTTAACTAAGAGCCCAATTGGGATTAACTAAATATGATTTAATTAGAGAATCCTATACGGTTAAAATGAATTATACTTAAATTAATTAGGCCTAACTGGGAAAATAATTAATCTAAGTCTTAAACTAATGTCTCATTATAAATATAACACAATACACTTATCCACAATACAACTTTGTTCCAACAAGTTGAACAAGAATTCCAATTCTTGAGCAAAAGGGTGTTCCAGCCAATTTCTTGGGGACGAGAAAAATTGGTGTTTTTTTTCTTCCTGTAGATCTTTGTTTATGTGTTGAGATTAGATCTATATAAAGGAAAGTTTTTGAAACTTGTCTTATATATTCTTTTTGGAGTACAAAAGAGATTCACAATCTTGGAATATAGTCTCAGATGTGGCTTGTAAACCTTGGTGGTTTTATTTAAGTTGACAAGAAGAAGTCAAATTCCTTCGAGGATTTCTTGGAGGTCTTCAAGGGTAACGAATCTGAGTTTTGCTTTAAATCTACATTACCCTATGCATGTGTATAGATTATATGTATCCCGTGCGAGTTTATTTATTCATGTGTTACGTGGCAAGCATGTTTTATTTAAATTATTAAAGTTAATGCATTTAGCACCAAGATCGTTATAGATTAGATCTATAACATGTTTATTCTTTTTCCGCATTTAGGATTAGATCCTTTGACCTAAATAGTTTATTTAAATTTTAATGTGATTGTTATCTACCCTGCATCAAAAAAACAATTTATTTACTTCATGGGGAGCACCTCGGCTCCCTCTTTTTAACTACTTTAATGATTCAAAAAGAGGTAATTTATTTAAATCATGACCAAGAAAAGAGAAGGGGTACAAGATATCTAACCTTGGAGTCTCCGCGTCTAACGGGGATACTTAGTTTATTGAAGAACCGGACATTATCGAGGACTTGTCCTTTCACAGTTTCCAAGAAGTATCGCCCATTGGACCAAGGCACTAGCGCCCTGTAGGAGCACTCCCATTTGTGTCCAAGACTCTTCAAGAATCTTGCACTTTAATGGAGCACTTTGTGTCCTTTCTTGTAGGCTTGCAGGTCTTTCAGCTTCACTTCTACTCCTTTTGCGATTTCCTTGGTCGTGATGGCTCCATATCCCTTGACTAACTACACCTTCTTGCGGGAAGCTAGGGCTTGGCATTTTTGGAAATGCTTGACTGCTTTTGGAGTTTCTCGTATATAGGGTTGGTGATACATCATGCCTTTCTTCCAAGTAGAGGACATAATGGGGATGCTCAGGACCCGGATCTCCCTTGAGAGGGAAACATGTGTTCGAGGTGACACACCTTGCGGGGCTACTTCACGATGGGCTCATCCTCAGACGGATAGAAGGGGCAGACAAGGCCTACACTTTTTGCTTCCAATTTTTCCATCTCATGAAGGGTGGGGAACTTCAATAGGTGAAACTGGTAGAGACTAGGCCTGCCATGAATTCAATTATAGTAGAATGGCTTTTTAACTACCGCAAATCGGATTACCTGTGTTATCGTATTTGTACCTTCACCCAAGGTGATGGGTAGTTCGATGACTCCCATGTACTGGACTTCCATGCCGTCCAATCCAACGAGCGGTGTTATGATTGGCTCCCATGGGGTCCTTCCCAAGCTCATCTTGTTCGGGACTCCATAGGACAGAATGTCCTCCGAGCTTCCTTGATCAATCAGAACTCTTATCATGTAGAATCTTTTGACCGCGGTAACGACAACCATGGGTACGTACTTGGGGAACCTGCTAGGGATTTCCTCCTTCCTAAAGCGGATTATGTTGTCAATGTTGGGTGGGACTTGTATCGATGCCACGTTCAGCCCTATGTGGGCAATTCTCTTATGGGTTCTTACAGATATTCCCCAATAATCATGTTAATGGCTGGAGGTGACTCCTGCACAACCTAGTTATTTTGAGGCGGCTGTTTAGCCATACCTGGTTCCGCAGTTTGCTCAATGTGTAGTTTTCAGTTCTGTTGCTTGGGGCTTGAGGGATCCTCTTAACCCATTATTGTAAGTTGTCGGGCTGAGTCAGTCTTTTGGTCTCATTCTTTAGCTCTTCACATTCATCCATGTTAAGCAAAAGAGTTGCCCGTTAGTCTTTGGTTGCTTGGCTTAGGTTTGTGGCTTCATAAAGACTCCATCACCCTCGGCGACGACAAATATCTCACTCAGGGATGCCTTTAGAGGTGTGAAAGTTGTGTATCAAGGTTTTTTGATGGGGACACTGAGATTCATGTCGGATCTCTTAGCTGGATAGTCTTCCAGTCGAAGGCCTTCTCCACTCAAGTATCTCTTTTGGTGACGGGGGCACTATTCCCAGTTCCTTTGTATGTAGAAGTTTTCTCATGTAACGTGTACCCATAATCAGTGACAGCCAAGACCTCTGCAGGAAGGAGATCTTGTCTGAGGTCTCCAATCTCATCGATGAGCCGAATTTATACCCAAAAATGCATACCTCTTTTCTTTTCTTTTTGCAGACACGAACCATTTATTACTCTTTGAGGGAAAAGTAAGAGAAATAACTCCAAAAGCAGAGATTTTGCCCCAATTATCCAAGATGTGACATCAATTCCTGATCCAATGATTATGCAATGTGATATGTCATGCCACACTAGGTAAGCAGACAAATGTACCCCTTCACTATTCTGAAAGCTTACACGGGAAGTTACTGAAATGGTATATAAGGCAGAAATCAACACAAAGAAAGCAGCGAAGCATGAGAACATGAGAATTCGAGAACAGAGGCGTTTGAATCATCATTTTACAACTTTGATTTGATTCTCTTCTTACCTTGTGATGAACTCAATATTGTGTGTCTGTATACTGGTTCGTGCCTTAAGAATGAGCTAAACCGCTAAATCCAGGGGAGCGATATAACCCTTAAGGAACTCGGGGAGTTTATGGAATGTATGCTTAGTTGTCTTTATAGTGTTTGATTTTACTGTTCTTCACCCTCATTTATTTATGTTTGATCAACATGAGTAGATGCACTAAGCATAATGGGAGGTCGAGAAAAACAAGTTATGTTAGGCATAGCAAGGTCCACATCGGTTGCTATAGCATGAGAATGCCTATAGGACCAGTGCTATTGTATGAGGATCACTTAAGAGTAATGTCTCTGGTTTATTTGTATGTGACATTAGGAGATGTTCATCTTTAAACCAGTGAAGGACGCTTACAGTTCGAGACAGATAAGGGTCTAAAATAGGTGAATCTGGTAGGCACAATACGACAATTCACTCATGACTAATCAGGTTATAAATCTACTCGAGGGACTTAAGTGGTGAATTGCAATCCCCCTGGATATCTCAACCCTTTGTATTATATTTATCTCCATTCCACTGCATTTTACTCATCTTTGTTCATTGCCTGATTTATAGTTAATGAATAGAGTAGTACCAACATGAATACAGTTTTATTCTGTTCAAATTGTATAGAACTCGTGAATGTTAGTGATTGTTTATCCCGATCCCTGAGGTTCGACATCCAACTCTACTACTTTATTACTTATGGGACGTGTACACTTGCACCACAAAAGTGCATCATGTATATGCACATCACTCATCCGCAACTGACATATTCGAGCCTCTTTGCGTTACCTTTAGGAGCTCAATCGGAAGTTCTGATATCGTCGTGTATCCATGCTTCCAGGCGTCCTTCACCCCATGGACCACCTCCCTAGTCGCACGGTTCTATCAGATCCGCTTTTTTCTTGATTACTCTTGCAAGGGGGCGAGGAAATGACTTTCGAGGACTAGGAATCATCGGAATCTCCTCCTCTTGTGGGCTCTTCTGACTCATATGGACTCTCTTCGACGTTGGTAGGTGGCAATGTCACGAATGATGTACCCTCCTCCATGTTGATGGGTCCTTGGGCTTTGATTGATGCTGATTTTGCGTTTTCCACCCCCGCTCCCTAGAGTTTTTCCTTTTAGGGAGTACCAAAGAGGTTGCCACTTCATGTTTCGTGCTTCACGGCTGACAATGGATAAATTTCGATAGTTATATTTCACGTGCTTCACGGTTGCCACTTTTGTAGCAAGAAGATCTTCTCAATGAGTATGCGAAATGTTCCCCGTGGCATCAATGATGAAACCAAGAAAAAATGTGCGAAGAGTGCTCGTGTGTGCTTTGCTAATTCCTTGATTTACACTGTATAATTCTTCGAGAGATGAGATACAAAGGAATAAGTATAAAGTATGCTTGATTGTATTCCCAAGACTTGTTTTCTTATTCTCATTTGACAATCAGCTATATATAGAGCCCATACAAGGGTATATCAATATTTTTCTATGGATATGATCGTTAACTTATGCCCAACTTGTGGGAGATGGCAGTTGTTTGTTAATGAACAACAAATCAAAATATTATATGAGCAAATTCTACTAAAAACCCATACAAAAAATTTAACTACTCATGTTTATAGGTCAAGTGAGCGGGTAAATTATTATAGAATTCATACAAATTGTAAAAACTAAATAAATAAAAGTTTCTCAACTCCAAATTCAATGTAGGCGCCAACTTTGTGAAGGAAATCTAATTTCTCTTCAATGACTTTTAAAACTTCTAACTAACCTAATCTATAGAGAATCTAAAAAATAAGTGTGTAGAGAGATGTAGATGATGTAAAAGTCTTTTGAGTTTTGGGGCTCAGGAGTTCTTATATAGATGTAAAGTAAATAAGAGTAAACTAGGAAATAAAAATAAGGAAAACTCGGTGACTTTTCGGCCAAGAACTTGCCAAGTGAGTGCCTCATATTCGGAAGCAAACGCCTTAATGTTGAACCAACTTAGAGGCGGGCACCTCCAGAAACCTCACTTCTCAGATGTGCAAGAGAGGTTGGTGCTTAAAGGTGATCGCCTTCATAAACTTGTCTTTCGTAGCTTCAGCTGGCAAGGCATGCGCCTCAAGTGGGGAGGCGACTACCTCGAGAGAGTTGCTCTTCCGGACGACTACTCTTCAACTTCTCTATGCATGGTCCATCTTCCGAATTTCGCTGACATCTCTTTGAGATGAACTAGAGAGCGTGTGATATATCGTTAAAGATCTCTTGAAGTCTAATTTTCAGAAAATTTTGATTCACCCCATTTGAACATCTACAAGGAAGGAGGATGCTAGGTTGAATGAAAGCTGCCAGACTGCTTTCTCGCAATTTTGATTGTTTTAAGCTCACTTCGCATACTTTTGCAGACGTTACACACATTCCACATCAGGGACACATGAAACACAAAACAAAGCAAAAAAAGAGAGTTAAATGAACAAGGAAAATAACTTGAAACATAATAAAAATAGGGTAAAAGTACCTTGATTAGTTGGTTTAAAATCAACTCATCATCCATGCATCCTCCTGCTTGTGTTTCTACAAAGGTATATTTTGAAGTGAAAGCATTAGTTCTACCAATACCTATTTTTCCATTCCCCCAACTCTTCTCCGCTCTAAGATCCACTCCCGTGTTCCCTCTTTCAATACCCCCTCTTAGCTATAGTTGCCCATTTGTTCACCTATAATCTTCACAAACCCGTAACCCTCGGCTAATGTAGTCTCCACAACCCACCTATCCTCAAAAGGTTTGATTTTTCTCCCATTCCCAACCCTCATGCACTTTGATACGAACCATACTGATCTACTCCTTATACTTAAATTGATTAAATAAAAAAGGTCAATTGGCATGCATGATACATCAGGAGTTAGGTCATTTCCCCTGTTTACTGTAACCAAATAGGGAACTACAACGACACTATCATGAATTTGAGATTTTTAAGATTTGTGATTGACCTTTATAGCACCCACTACTTTCTAGGAAAGTATTAGACTGAAGACCGGTACTAATTTGCTAGCTCGCAAGTAGGACGGTGAACTTTCCTTGTTTTATTGATAAGGCAACAAATCTCCCTTGTGAATTGGGTGAGCTAACAAACCCATCAGCCATATTGCTTGGCCCATCTTCAACACCATCATGTTGCTAGGTTTGACAGTGCTCACGGTTTTCTCTTGTGTGGCCGTCCTAGTCGATGGAATCGGGTTGCCATGTTGTTGCTCTAGGCCCACGTCCACGTCTGATTTTTTTCTAATGGCCCTCTTATTAGGGTACTGCTGAACCCAGGTGGGGATCCCGCCGACAAGATTTTCTATAGGCCTTCGAACTCTTGTAGGCTATGATCTGCAGCATCTTTAGTAAGGCCCACAGTAGCTATTTCGCTCATCTCATGCTCCAACGTTACGTCTCAATCCGTGCTAGACCGACGAGCTTTGGTTACCAGGCCTTTGAAATCCAATATTGGGAAAAGTATGGCAAAAGCAATCGGATGTATTTGTTCTGGTGGCCCCTCGTCGAAAGGGTAGTCTTGACTCTCCATTCTTTTGGAGGAGGTCGTGGTATCTCCTCCTGGAAGAACAATTTCACTACCTCTTCCCCTATATCTACATCAATCGGTGTTGCAACCCTTTAAATTTTTTCAGTGACAATTAGTTCACGGTTGGCTAGGACGTTTGTTTGATCAATAGTTTGGTTAGCAATTTTTACAACCCGGCTGACACCACTTGTAACTTCCAGAAAGAATCTTTTGTTCCCACACGAAAGGAGAGTAACATGAATCTTGATCCAAAAGGCGCGACCACAGGATCTGTCCATCAGTGCATCATGTAGGTTCCTGAGACCTATCTTCTCCGAACCTGCCTCATCTAATAGCAGTAGCATCTTGTACTCCTCATCTCTCACGCAGATTATTACCTCGCCTCCTTCCCATGTCAATACGGTTGTTCTCGTGTATCTTGCAACTTTTAGCTCCTCCTCAGCCTTTAAAGATCCAACTAAGTACTGCAAGTCTCCCCCCAAGAAGTTTTTCAATCATTTTGTTTCCTTCGGCATCGGCGTGTAGTGCAGCTTGATGGTGTGCAATGGAGATCTCCTTGGGAGAGGTAGGATAGGAGCATTTTCAATCCTTTCATATCCAACTCCCCCGACGGCTTTTGATCCCTACTTCCTGGCCCTCACAAGAGATTCAACCAGTTTATGCGTCACAATGGTTATTCCATTTAGAATTTGCTCCAAGTTTCTTGTTTTCTCTGTGGGGAGATATCTGATGAATGCGTATTGCCGACCTCCACGGTCGAGACGCTTGGGAAGGTGGATATCTCTAACAGAACCAAATTTTGCAAAGAAATTTCCCATTTCCGTCTTCGTCCAAGTTTCAGCAAAGTTCGTGACATAGTATGATACAGTTTCTTCTCTGAGCAGTAAGATATATTTAGATAAGCCTTTCACTTGCTATTGCTGCTCATTTCCCTTGGACAACAGATTTCATTTTTCGGGTTCTTGCTGTTTTCCATTTCACTATCTGCCCGTCTACCCATTTAGGTTGCACCTCCAATAACATTCATCCATGTTTGTATGCTCCACCATTCCATTTATTCGTCTTCCTTATTTAGCCCTTCTCCTTTCCCCTCCACCCCAATAGTGCAATGTTGAAATCTTCTTGATCCATCACGCCCAAGCCCCCCTGTTCCTTTTCCCTACAAATAATATTTTGTGTAACCCAACCAGTTTTCCAGTAATTTCTTCGAAAAAACCGTTAGTCCAAAAATGTAGGGGAATTCCGTGTACCTGTACCCATATGGATTGAACATTCTGCTCCTTTACTTTATGCCATGGCTCGAGATATTGTAAACCCATAGACTCCGTTAATTTCCAATCGGACATCAATTTGACCTTTAGATTCTCGATCTCAGCAAAAATTAATAGTTCTCCTCCTTCAATTCGGACCACTTTGTTGTTCTTGTAGCCATTAGTGGCCAATAATTCCATAATTAATTGCTTGGAACACGATGCCTTTGGCATGCCAATTACACATCCTTGTAGTCACTCAGTTTCTTCGGGTTTGGGGGTAAATTGATCACTTGTTAAAGTGCATGTTAGTGGTCGGAAGCTGAAGATGACCGATCTAATTAGATCACTTGCATATCCGATGAGATTACTTGCAATGAGGTGTTCATATACAAAGAGTTGCATATAAAGGTTGAGTTGTAAACTTCTACAAAACCATTGAACAAAACCAGGGGTAGTTCAAAACCATGAACACGTGTATGGTTACGATCAAATGTTGATCAACTAGTAGGACTTGTGTTTGTATCTAATGGTCATAACTAATTCTATAAATACATTCATATGTTTTAAGGTTTATGTATTTGTATGTCTTGATAGAAGAAAACGAGAGGTTCTCTCACTAGCTTCTCTCTTTACCCAAGAGGTTCTAGTGTGTTTAAAGATGAAATTTTATGAACTTTTTCCTCTCACAACAGGGGAGGATCTTTTGCTTTGTCCGGTTTACATCTTTGGACCACCATCCATTCTGCAGCCTCATCAGTCTCGTTGGGTGTAGGAGGGAAATCAGTCACTAAGTTGGCCGATGAAGATTCAGGGTAGTCCGTTGATGGCTGTTCTGGAAGATTTACCATTTTGGTGGAGGGGAGCAAAAGTAATCAAGAATTGCTGGTTGACATTTATGGTAATAGAGGCAATTTTCGTCCAAGAGTCGATATAATTCTGGAAATTTGTAGAGAGTGGCGGGAGCTTCTCTCTACATTTTTATATGATCGAGGCAAACATCAAAAGTGATATAGCGCACAGCACCGTGCCACATCATGTGTCACGTGAAGAATCACAAAATGAAAATTCTCTCTCCTCGGCTTAACGGACGTTGTTAATGTAGAATTTTTTTTCCCCGCGTCTCTCTCCTCTCTTCCAAGTCCTCGTCTCTCTCTCGACTTGTAGATCCACCTTCGGCGCCTCAAAATCTTCTGTAAATCGGTGAGAAAATCCCATTCCTGCATATATATTTTGCATAATTCTCCACCTCTCTATCGACTTGCAGATCCTCCTCCGTTTTCTCAAAATCTTCTGCAAATCGGTGAGAAATCGTCTTCTTCAGAAAAGGAAATATTCTGCATAATCCTCTGTTTACACTGAGTCGAAGCAATATTTATTGTTTGGGATGGGATGTACCCCTTTTGCTATGAATGGTTTAAATGGTTGGATTTGGCTACTACTTTAGGAAGGGTTTATGGTTTGTTAGTGGAGCTTTATATGAGTTGAGTGTGTTCATCACCTATGCTTGTGGTAAATGTTTTAATCTGCTTTCTCTTTATAATCAATTGCCTGTAGCTTAATTAATATGTTCAGCAATTATTTTTGAGACTCGCTCTTCTTTTCAAATGGATGCACAGAGTTCAGACCATGGTCATGTCATCAACATAGTCGGGGAAGAAGAACAAGAACTAGAAATAGATTTGGACGAACCGAGGAATGGAATGAGCTTTGAGTCTAAAGATCTGGTGCATAATTTTTACAAAAGTTATGCTAGTAAAAAAGGATTTTGTGTTAGGGTGAATGGAACAAAATATGTCAATAGGAGATGTTACATAACATATGGTTGTAATCGTTCTGGACGGGTGCATAGAACATGTTCGGATCCAACAAAAGAGTATCTCACGACCAAAACCAACTGTCTAGCATCAATTTGTGCATGTTCGCATGCTGACAATCTATGGGTGGTGAATAAAATTGTGCTTGAGCATAACCATGAGTTGGACGTGGGCAAAGCAAAATTTCTCAAGTGTAATCGATATATCCCGGTAAATATGAAAATGGCATTTGAGTTGAATCAAGCAGCGGGAATCAAAACTTCGAAGACTGTCACTGCTTGTACAATCTCGGCAGGGGGATTTGAGAAACTAACATGGATAGAAAGAGATGCAAGGAATCATTTGGCTAGAGTTAGGAGAACAGAACTGAAACAGGGGGATGCCCAAGCTATACTGGATTATCTTAGAAAAATACAAGTAGACAACCCTAGATTCTTTCATACATATGAGGTTGATGATCAAAATTGGTTGAGGAGTGTGTTTTGGGCTGTTGCAAGGAGCATAGCGGCATGCAAAGAATTTGGAGATGTCATAACTTTCGACACAACTTACTTAGCTAACTCATATGATGTGCCTTTTGCACCATTTGTTGGTGTTAATCATCATGGGCAGTCGACATTGCTTGGTTGGGGGTTTGATCACAAACGAATCCTTTGCATGAGTGTTTAATTCTTATCTTGATTGCATGAGCATTCCTCCTACTGCCATAATTACCGACTAAGATAGGGCCACGAAAAATGTCATTGCTAAAGTTTTTCTAAATGCACAATATCGTTGGTGTATTTGACATATCTCAAAGAAGGTGCCTAAAAAATTAGAGGGCTACAAAGATTATGAGATGTATAAGCTGAAACTTTTGAGTGCCGTATGAGATTCATTGAATACAATGGAATTCAAAGAAATGTGGAACAATGTTATTGATGCATATAACTTACATGACAATGAGTGGTTAATTGGGTTGTGCTCATAGAGGTCTCATTGGGTGCCAACATTTCTCAAGAATACTTTTTGGCCAGGCATGTCTGTAGGATCTAAGAGGCTGATTTCACAATTTTTGAAAAATTTCAACTTTGAATTAAACACGAAATCGATACCCAAAAACTGTTTAATACGTGTTCTAGATGCTTAGGGATAGCCGTACGTACCTGGTTGTCGCCGGAATTCGAAAGAACTCGCCAGAAACCCGAACCCGTGCGAAAAATTGACCAGACAACTGTGAACCACGGAACCCCCCAAACGAAGGTCTCTATCACGTGCACTCCTTGGGAAAACGAAGGAGTTGC
>JAOWBN010210985.1:0-13928 GCA_028565015.1 Pinguicula moranensis | reverse complement strand
GAGTAGTCATTCAGTTAGCAGACAGATCTACTGCATTTCCTAAAGGTCTAGTTGAGGATGTGCTTGTTATGGTTGATTCTTTGATTTTTCCTGCTGACTTTTATGTTTTGGATATGGAGGTAGATAAGACCTCAACACCTGTTTTGCTAGGCAGGCCCTTCCTCAAAACAGCAAGCACTAGGATTGATGTTTCCACAATTTCATTTACTATGGAATTTGATGGAGAGAAGGTGGAGTTCAACATCAATGAAGCTATGAGATATCCACTTGAACAATATGAAGTTTTCACTGTTGATTTAGTTGAATTATGTGTTAATAGAACTTTGAAACTTAAAGCAAAAGATCATCTAAACATTGTGTTAACAAAACAATTTTTCTTTGAACATTCTTTAGAATTATTATAAGCTAACTTGCAGGAACAAGTGGCTCATCTGGAACAGTTTCCTTCTGCTGTGTTTGGTAGGAAAGCTCTTCCATTGGAGTTGCCATCAGAAACGATCATCCCTTATATTCTTAAGGCTCCAGAGGTAGAGTTAAAACCATTGCCAGAATACCTCAGGTATGAATTTTTAGGAGCAAAGGGTACACTGCCAATAATCATCTCTAACAAGCTAACTGAGATGCAAAAGGAGAAGCTAATATTTTTCCTAAAAGAAAATAGAGAAGCCATTGGCTGGACCATAGCAGACATCAAGGGCATTAGTCCAGTCATCTGCCAGCACAAGATTTACCTAGAGGAAGGAGCAATAGCGATTAAGCAACCACAGAGATGGCTCAATCTTCCATGATGAAAGTTGTGAAGAATGAAGTGCTGAAACTCTATCAAGCTGGAATGATCTATCCCATTTCTGATAGCCAGTGGGTTAGCCCTACTCAGGTAGTACCAAAGAAGGGAGGAATCACAGTGGTGGAGAACAAAGAACGAGAGTTAGTGCCAACCAGAAAGCAGACAGGATGGAGAGTATGCATAGATTACAGGAGACTGTATCTTGTGACTAGAAAGGATCCTTTGCCTTTGCCTTTTATTGATCAGATGCTTGAAAGACCTGCCAATAAAACTTACTATTGCTTTCTTGATGGCTATTCAGGTTATTTTAAGGTGTCCATTAATCCAGATGATCAAGAGAAGACCACCTTCATGTGTAACTTTGGCACCTTTGCTTATAGATGAATGCCTTTTGGTTTGTGCAATGCTCCAAACACCTTTTAGAGGTGGATAAGTACATTTTAGGAGTATGTTGAACATTTTATTGAGGTCTTTATGGATGATTTTACAGTGTATGGTAATGATTTTGATTCATGTTTGAATCACGTATCCTTAGTGTTAAAAAGGTGCATTGAGACTAACCTTGTTTTGAATTCTGAAAAATGCTATTTCATGGTAGAACAGGGCATAGTTTAGGCCATGTAGTCTCTGCTATAGGCATTGAGGTGGATCAGGCTAAGGTTGAAGTGATCAAGTCTTTACCATATCCTACTAATCTGAAAAACTTGAGATCTTTCTTAGGACATGCAGCTTTTTACATGCGTTTCATCAAGGACTTCTCAAAAATAGCAACCCAATTGTGTAGACTGGTGCAGAAAGAAGTATGTGTTGAGTTTAAGGACTCATGCAAGAAGGCTTTTGAAGAGCTAAAGGATCACTTTACAGCAGCACCAATCATGAGAGCACCTGACTGGAAGATCCCCTTTGAAATTATGTGTGATGGAAGTGATTTTGTAGTTGGTGTTGTGCTTGGACAGAAGTCAGGAAGAGCCAGTCATCCCATATACTATGCATCCCTGACTCTCAATGACACTCAAAGAAATTAAACTACAACTTAGAAAGAAATGTTGTCAATTATTTTTTCACTTGAAAAATTCAGATCTTATTTGCTTGGTTTTAAAGTTGTTGTTTATTTTGATCATGCAGCTATCAGGTACCTACTGGCAAAGAAAGATTCAAAACCAATCAGGTGGATCTTGTTAATGAGTGAGTTTGACATAGAAATCAAGGACAAAAAGGGAGCAAAAAACTTGGTTGTTGATCATCTGAGCAGGATCACTCCTGCTGTCGAATCTGCGGTGTCACAGCAGCCAGATCTTGGCCTTTTTCCAGATGAGCAGATCTTTTCCATTATTACAACTCAACCTTGGTACGCAAAGATTGTAAATTTTCTGGTAACAGGTTAGTTTCCTTCTCATTTCACAAATAACCAAAAGGACAGATTGAAATTTTTATCAAAATCATATGTGTGGGATGATCCTTACATGTGGAAACATTGTGAAGACTCCATTATCCGTAGGTGTTTGAGTGATTCTGAGATCTCTTGAGTACTTACATTGTGTCATGCTTCAGCATGTAGAGGCCATTTTGGCCCTAACAGAACAGCTAGAAAAATCTTAGACTCAATATTCTATTGGCCTCACATTTTAAGGGATGCATATGCTTATGTGAAAACTTGTGATAAGTGTAAAAGAACTGGAAATATTTCTAGAAGAAATGAAATACCACAAACACCTGTTTCTTTCTTGGAATTTTTTGATGTTTGGGGTATTGATTTCATGGGACCTTTTCCAAGCTCAAATGGAAATTTGTTTATTCTACTAGCTGTTGATTATGTTTCTAAGTGGGTGGAGGCACTGGACACCAGGACAAATGAATCTAAAGTTGTGGCTAATTTTCTCAAGAATCAGATTTTCTGCAGGTTTAGCATGCCTAAGCACTTGCTGAGCGATAGAGGTTCTCATTTTTGCTAAACAACAGTGGCCTTACTACTTAAGAAATATGGAGAAGGCCACAAGGTTTCAACCTCTTACCATCCTCAAATCAATGGCCAAGCTGAAGTCACCAACAGGGAGATTAAGACCATCATAGAGAAGACAGTGAACCCAGGCAAGAAGGACTGGAGCATGAGGCTGCTAGATGCACTTTGGGCAGTTGGAGCATCAAGCCTATTGGGCAGTGAAGCAGCTCAACATGAGCACTGAGGAAGCAGAAGAAAACAGGAAGTTGAAGTTGCAAGAGCTAGCAGAGCTGAGGTTGGATTCATATGATAATGCATCTATATACAAAGAAATGACAAAGGCTATTCATGGCCAGTTGATAGCCATAAAGGAGTTTGCCATTGGGGATCAAGTTTTGCTCTACCAAAACAAGCTTTCGATGTTCCCAGAAAAGTTGCAATCCAGATGGACATGTCCATACACAGTGGCTGAAACGTTTCCTTATGGAGCAGTCATCATCTTTGAGACAGATCCCACAAAGACTTTCAAGGTCAATGCCCATCAATTGAAGCTGTACAGAGGCATTCTACCCAAGGATAAAGCAGTAGTTTTCATGCTTCAGGACCCCATCTATGAAGGGTGAAGACCAACAAGTCTAGCAGAGACATTTAAACCATCGTTGGACGAGAGGCAACCCATTGTTTTAAATTCTGAAACTCATTTGCATTCAATTATGTAATTTGATTTCCTTTGCATTTATTTGTTTGATGAATAATGCTTTTTGCAGGAACAATGCACCAACATCAGAGCTCTACCGCTTAATCAGCTCCATGACAAGTCTCATTTGTTCTCTGCTAACCAGACCACACTCAAAGTAAGCCTCCACTTTTTCTTTCTGTCTGGTTGAGCAGCTGAAACTACCTAAATCATGGGCTGATTTTCTATCTAAACTCTACACCCACTGCTACCTCACACCATCAGATGTTTGGGCACCACATTTTCACATCCTAGAATACAACATCTGTCACATAAAACATCCAACTAAACAGCTTTGAACACGAGTTAGACCTTTAGTTGTCATTTCAGTCCATCTCAACTCCATATAAGGCCTAAATTGTTATCCTGCTGTCAAGACATATGAGAATTCAAAGCAATTTACATACACATGACACTACTCACTTGTAATGCACCCACCCCTAACTTAGTTTTTTAGAAGATATCTCAATATGCACACTATTTTAGCAGCCTGCCTGGACTGAGAGACTTGGTAATAAATAAGTGTGGGGGAAGGTGGTTGACTTGTGATAAGTGGATCCAGGGTACAAAAGACTATGTGCACTAAACAAGAAAGAGGAGAAACGCATTTTGCCGCATCATGATTCTAGATCATGGAAAAAAACAGTTTAGACGCTGAAAAGAAAAAACTTAAGAGAGAAAAGAAACAGTGAAGCTTGGATGAAAACCTTTTAAGGATCCAAGGCAAAAGTAAGGATATGTTTAATCTAATCTCTTTCTTGATGGTACAAGGGTGAGTAAGAAGGTTTTTATGGGCTAAGTTGCTTTGGTTCAACTGAGGAAGAAAGCACTAGAAGAGATAGGTAGACATCCTTACCTTAGGTTGAAGTTTTGAGGCTATTTCTTTCTTAGATGATTAATGGTAGGGAGCAACAGTTGACCAGTGTGGGGGATTTAGGACCCTATAGCGCCTACACTGAAAAGGTAGTGCCACTAAAAATATTTTGTGCAAGGGCGACACCTTTTTCATTTCTCTTCTTTTCTTTTCATTTCTCTTTTATTTCTTACTTTTGGACTCTTCTTTATACTATCACTTTATATCATATGGATTTACCCGGGGAAAAGAAAAAAGCCAGTGTGGGGGATTTGATAGAGCATTTGTAAAGCATGCTAATAATGCATCAGTTGTTGCATTTATTCCTTCATTATGTAATGTTTTAGTTAAGATTGTTGCAACCTTAAATTGTCCGGACAATTCAGCTAAAAAGGGTGCGTTGCCCCCCTACTCAAGGCTGCCACTGTCGATCTACAAGCTTTAGGAAGAAGAAGAACAAATGCAACAACAAGAAGAAAAAAGAGGATGGATATCAAGTGCTTGTGCTTCAAAGTTCAAGACATCTCTTACTCTTGCTGAATCTAATGACAAAGAATACAAACTCAGGGCCATTATCACTCAGGTAATGATGATCTGAACCAAGTTGACAAAAATCAGAAGCTGCAACAAGAAGGTAGAAAGTTCAGTTTGAAGGAAAAAAAAATATTAAAAAAATAAAAATAATAAAAAGTTGTAGAGCCAAGTTGATCCTTAAGCGTTTTCCATGGACTACCTTAAGTACATCAGAGTGATTTATATTGATCTACTTGAAGCCAAATGTTCACATGCAGCTCAGGTACACAATAAAGCTCTTATACATGGATTTCATCAGACCAGAATATCAGACAAAAATCGGGAAGTGATGAACTTAACCAGCCTGTAGAGCAGAAAAAAACAGTTTTGCTATTTTGTTGAAGATCACGGTTTTGTCTAGATGTCTTGAGGAGTTTCGTTGCACGTACTGCTATACAACCTACAGACAGGGAAACACAAGCCACGTTCAAGGATAATCTGGAGCAAAACTAAGTCAAAACAGATTGACACAACTTTCTTATCCATGGTTAACAAATCCCTATTTTCAAGGGATTTGTTACTTGTATTTTTTTCATCAGTTTTGACCATCTTTATGTATATAAGAGAAAGAGGTTAAAGGGGTAGAAGGGAGGTCGAGTTAGGGAAAGAAAAATGTTGTACTTTTCCTTCAAAGATTTCAGAAATAAATAGTGTACAAAATCTGCCTCAAGGTGGAGCAATTTTGTTTCCATGATGCATCCTGCTGAAACTTTGTTGTCTCTTCCAGTTATGCTCGGCTAGATCTATCATTCTTCTGCTGATTTGAAAGTCCTGAGACTGCCTAAAAAAATTGGTGAGTTGTAAGTTCAGAACAACAAGACATTGGTATTGATTTTTAGTTTGTGGATACACTTGTGCATGTTTCTATTTTTGTTGTTCTAGATTGGACATCTGAATTAATAGGGACTGAACCAATAGCTAGTAGGGATTTAAAGGGGCGGTTAGTTCATCTAAGCCTTATCTGACAACAACTTCTTCAATGAAAGATGGCGGTTAGTCTGTTTCTTTGAAGAAGAAACAAGAAAATCATATGTGTAGAGGAAGGGGATTCGGTTAGAACTCTTAGAATCACACACTTAGTGAGGTTTCATTGATCTTAATGCAGCTCTTATTATAGAGTGAATGTTTTAACTACCTGGTTAAGGGGTTAAGACTGCAAGAAGAGGAGCAGTGGATTAAAAAACACACATTAAGTACTATTAAAAATAGTAGGAAAGCATCTAGGATCCATTTTTTTTAATGGCGTGTTCTCATGGATTAACGGTAAGCAGAAGCATGTTCCTCTTGATATTTAACCTAGACTTCGTCTTTGATTTGTTAGTTCTAGTTTCAGTATTTATTTGCAGCAAACCCCCCCATCTTTTATATGTTTTCATAGCAGCAGATCAAGGCCATAGCAGTGCAAAATGCAACACCTTTCATTGAAGATTCGACCCTGAGCTCTCCACTTGCTACCCCTTAGCTTGTGTACTATAATTCAGGATACTTTTGAGGTAGTTTTCTAGCCATGACACGGAAGCAAACAACCATCAACGACTCTGAATTACCAGTGACAAAGAGTTGTATGTTGTGAATAGGTTCTTAAAAAATTGGTAGCACTAGTTAATGCCTAAGGAAATTTTGATTCACACGGCTCACTAAGCCCTTAAGTATTTGCATGGTCAAAATAAGCTTAACGAAAGACATGCTAAGTGGAGTGCATTCCTCAAGTCTTTTCCTTATGTAATAAAATACAAGAAAGGTAAAGATAACATAGTTGCCTATGTATTGTCTCGTAGAGCTTATGTGCTTGCCGCATTTGATTAAAAATTGTTATGATATGAGTCCAACAAAGACTAGTATGCAAAATATTCTGATTTTTAATCTCCTTTTGCTGAATGCGAACACTGAGCTTTTAGTATATTCTATAGGCAGAATGCTTTCCTTTTTAAAGAAAATTATTTGTGTGTGACAATGTGTTCTTTACTTGAGTTATTGGTCCAAAAATCTCATAGTGAAGGTCTTATGGGGCACTTTGGTGTTTTTAATATGCATGGTGTCCAATGTGGGCATTTCAATGGGCCAAACATGAAGAAGGATGTTGGGAGGGTGTGCGCTTCATGCATTGAGTGTCGAAAAGCTAAATCCAAGTTGCACCCTCACGGTCTTTATACTCCCCTACCCACTTTTGGCATCCTTGAGTTGATATATCCATGGATTTTGTGCTTGGTTTGCCTTCATCCAAATGTGGAAATGATAACCTCTTTGTTGTTCTTGATAGATTCTCTAAAATGACTCATTTCATTCCATGTAAAAAGATGAATTATGCCAAGCACATTGCGTACTTTTTCTTCTGCGAAGTGGTTCATTTGCATGGTGTGCTTTGCACCATTGCTAGTGATCGAGACATAAAGTTAAGGTATTTTTTAAAAACCTTTTGGGGTAAGTTAGGACCTAAACTCTGGTTTTCTACAATGGCTCATCCACAAACTAATTGCCAAACTAAGGTAATTAATCACACCCTAGTAGAGCTTCTTAGGGCTTTAATTCAAATTGGGAAGATTGTTGTCCTATAGCTTAATTTGCATATAACCGTACCACTTAATCTACCACTAACTATTTTCCATTTGAAGCTGTGTATGATTTTAATACACTAGCCCCTTTGGACTTGTTTGTACTGCCTGTTTCTAAGTGTCTTGACCTAGATGGCGAACAGAAGGCCAAGTTCGTTCAAGACCTTCATTGAGAAGTCCATGAGAAGATACTTAAGAAGAATGATTATAAAGCGTGAGTTGCTAACAATTCTTCCTACAAGGAGACTCCCATGAATAGCTTTGTTCTTCATCCATGAACAAATCTGCACCACCCGAGGCATCCTTTGTTTCTCATATCCTTTTTATTGCATTCTTCATCTAACTACGTTCTCTTCTCCTGTGGGATACCTCCCATCCCCCCTCCTTCCCTCTTGCTCCTTAGATAGTTTACTGTAGCAGTATAGTGAAGTCATTGTTATACAAACCTTCTCAAGCTGAAATGGTGGCACCGTGGAGCATCCCACACAAGCAAATAAGGAAAATGAAGAGAGCCTACCTCAAAAAGTAACGAACGTGGATGGCATCTGGTGGTCTATGGAGGAATAGCTATAGTGGACATCAGGTAGGACCAGGAACTACGACCTATGCCAAAAATCTTAGAGTAAAAGAGATGCGCCCTATCAATGCTAGATTAGCCCCCCGTGGTGTAATTCCTCTTCCAGGAAGTGTGACACTTAGAGAACTGGAATCTGGACTCACTTATGCTATCCACAACCCCCCTATGCCTAGACCAGCAGCAATAATAACTCAGAAAACCAGAGCTAACAGTGGTATGCTCAATAAATGAATATTCTTTATGTCTAACCTTCCATCTGATTCCTCCAATGCTAGCTTAGAAACTATACTGAAGAAACTTGGTAAGTTACACATGTTGTGTATTGAAAGGAAAAAAGGAAAAGATGGTTTACCTTATGGCTTTGCTGAATATGTTGACATTCAAGATATGGATAGGTTGTTGTATGGTTTGAATATTACATGGTTGGGACATTATAAACTCAGTGGGAACCTGGCCAAATATGGTACAACACCAACTTCAACTGACATGAACAGATGGAACCACCTGGGAACACATCTTAACCAACCACCTAAGGTAGTATCAAAGACTAACCTGAAATGGGTTTCTTGTGTCCTTTGGAAAATTTAGAAAGGCCAAACAACAAAGGCCATACCTGAAGTAGAAGTTATCCTGAACGAGGTACCCAAAAAAAAGAGGTTATTAAAGATAAACTCAGGTGTCAAGAACATAATAACCAAGGTATCACCCCTCCCTTAAGCTGATCTGTGATGCCAACAATTACTTTTGGCTATGATCTGGAAAAGTTGGTAAATTAGGAGTAATATATGGAATTCGAGAATTCCAATTGGAACTCAAAAGAGGTGGTTACCATAATATCATAGTTAGTGCCATGGGGTCTAGTAAAGTTCTAATTGGGGAGGAAGAAAGTTGTGACCTCCCGAACTTATTGCAACATGATCATAGTCGGTTATCTAAGTGGCTCTTAGGCCCCCAGATCACTTGGTCTGAACATGAAGACATTGTGGCCAAGAAGAAATTGGCATGGATCAGAATCTATGGTCTTTCATTATCTGTTGGACACCCTAACTGAGAGGCGCTCTCAGTTGGAAGGGCTCAAATGCTACTTGATCTCCCTATTGGTCAGAAGATCCCCTTAATAATGGTGGTAGACATCAATAACGGGCACTATACATTAGGGACATCAATAACAGGCACTATACACTAATGTATATACATTAAAGTCATCATTGAACAATAAACACGATCCCTGCCATGAACAGTAAACCTGCACCTCCCCAGACTTCTTCTCCAACGTCCTTCACGGTGCCTCATGCCACCACCACTTAGCATGCCTTACATTGCTCCTCCTCTTTGCGGGGATTCCTTATGCGCCCGAGAAGTCCTCCAAAATAACCTTCGAGCTTAAGCATGAATAGTACAAGAAACAGTAAACCCGCACTTCATCATCCTTCTTCTTCGATGTCCTCCAAGGCGTCTCATGCCACCAACCTTCGAACCAAACACTCCTCCTCACCTTAATTGACCCTAACCTCAGCCTGCTCCCTTTCTTCCCAGGATTGTCTTAATCCTTCATATCACCTTAACCCCTCATTTCACCTTGCTCTTTCAATTCCGTTCACTTTCACGTTCACCTTCATTCCCTGCCTATCTTTCTCTTACCATGAGTAATTGGATCATCCTCTCCCATAGATTAAAGAGGATAAGGCGTGCTACCATTCGCGGTGGTAAAACTCCTCTGCTTCCAAGAAAGGAAAATTCTCAGAGCTATGCAGCTACGTTGACCTCCGCTAGGCATCCTGTACATGAAAGGCTAGGTTCAAAAATCCCTCAAGTAGCTCAGGGTGAAGCTCAGTCATTGACTTACTTCATATCAAACTTCCCTTAAGACAATCGTTTAGATAAACTATCTACAATTCTAAATAGGCAAGGCTCTGTAAAGGAAGTGTCGATTGTAAGAAAATTGGACAGAAATGGCTACCCTTTTGGTTTTGTCCAATTTGCTGAAAACATTGACGTGGATACCAGACTCTTTCAGCTCAATAACATCTGGTTTGGTTCGTATTTATTGCATTCCAACGTTGAAAAGTTCCCAAGAGCTAGTGTCTTGCCTAAAAAATAGTCAGCCCCTGCCTCTACATTTAGAACTAAGATGGTTCAAATTATAGTCAACAGCGTGGGGCAGAGGCCTATGGCAGTAGCTTCCACTAGCAAAGCCCCTATGCTTATTCAAGAGCCTAATATGCAGTAAGGGACATACGCAATCCAAAAATTCTCCACTTCTGAAATAGAGCTTTCCTAGCTGCAGCATAGCTATATTGGCACCTTCCTTGAGCTGGATGGTTGGAGGGACCTTCAACTTGAACTAAAATCTGCTGGCTATCTAAACATTATAATCAGCCCCATGGGATTAGGAAAGATCCTCATCTAGGAAAAAGGGGACTTGGATTTAAAGAACCTGATCAACCATGACTCTTCTTGGTTGGAACACTGTGTAGTGAATATACTTCCCTGGTCAGACTCCTCTTTGGCGCCATGGTTAAGATTGGTACTCAGCTGGGTACTCTAATTAAAATTGATGAGGCCACACTAAATAAGCACTATTTTGAAGTAGTCCAAATGTTGATCTCCTTAGACTGGACTGCTAGATTGGTTGACTCCCTGACTGTCCTCATTGATGGTTCAAAGGTAACTCTGCACATCTCAGTTATAAGCGAGACTAAATTTAATGACCGTCGAGGTTATGCTTCTACACCTGATGACAATGTGGAAACTTTGAGTCTTCATTTTGATGATGACTCTACACATGGATTCTTTGCAAGTTCCAGTATTCACACGAGCGAAAAGGACCACGCTGTTATTTCTAGTTCGAATTACTTGGTTACCTCAGCAAAGGTCAGGGCTTTAAATGGTTCGAAATTTTTAGGAAAAGGTAAAGAGGTTATTACAGCTCCTGTGGCTCCTAGTTATAGCTCCTATTGCTATTGTTGCTACTCTAGGTGCGCCTTTGATCTAGAATCCTAGAAAATTTGCGTGGTGGCCTTCCTCGAAAACCTTGATCAACGACTAGTGGGACACTAGTGATGAGAGAGCTCTGGAAACTTAAGATGGTCCTATATTAGATACTCGGAAAGTAGTTGATGATGTTGCCTGTAGTCGTATAGAAATTTTAGTTCCTCAGAGAAAGGAAATTATGTTAACAGAAGTGTGTCATGAATGCTTTAAATCTCCATGGCCTAGCACTGTTAAGGCACTCTCTAAAAAAGACAGTCCTCTTCCATATGGGTAAAAAATCCATCCAAGCAATATCCAAGAATCCATCTCAGCCGGCCATAGATCCCCTGCAGTTAGATGGCCTCCAGCTATTTCCTCCAATCGGTGTAGGTCATGATAGCCAACATATTTCTTGTTCTTATGAAGACTACCCTCCTGTTGGTGCTTCCAAACAAGGCGAAGTTGCCACACCGAAGAAAGTTAGAATAAAAATAAGAAAAGGAAGTGACCCAAAAATAAGGAGCCAAACACGTAAAGAAAATGTTCCAACCAGAGAAAATGATATAGTAGTTTTAGAAGACAGGATAAGTAACCTTGTTTTCAACGAACAGATTCAATTGTTCATAACTTATCTACTGCTCAATTAGGGGCAAAAGGTGATCATACTATGGAGATTGGCAAACTGATGGGTTTAACATATGATATGAATCCTCAGCAAACTAAAGAGAAACTAATCAATATCAACTATCAAATTATCAAGTCTGCTAGTCCAGAGGCCCCTGAGGTGCCAAAGGTTCCAGAAGCTCAAATTTCTCTACGAAGGTTTAACGTTAGAGGCTTTTGTGGCCAGGGTAGGCAAAAGAGAGTTAAAAATCTTATCCTATCACAACTACCAGATTTTGTGGGTCGACAAGAGACCAAAATGGAACTTATTGATAGAAAATTGTGTCAATATTTATGGTATGATGATAAATTTGATTGGATTTACAAGGGATGCATAGGGCAATCCAGTGGTTTGCTATGTATCTGGAACAAATATGCATTTACTAGACACAACATCACTTTTGGGGATAGTTTTCTATGAGCTTTTGGAAAATGGTTCTCATAGACAATCACATCTCATATGCTGAATATTTATGGTCCTAATGATTTCGGGGCAAGAGAGATCCAATGGAAGCAAATCTTAGACATACATCAAGGTAGAGATGATGATAAATGGTGTCTTATTGGTGATTTCAATGCTATATTAGACGCATCACAAAGGAAAGGCACATCCCAACGCTCCTTGGATCAAGAGATTAATTCTTTCAAAACTTTTGTCAATGGGATGCTACTGCAAGACCTCAAAATGGACAGAAGGAAATTTACTTGGTATTTTAAATCCTTTAAAGCAATGAGTAGGCTTGATAGATTTCTAGTGAATGATTCATGGTTGGGTTGTGATACATCCTGGACACCTGGTCTTCATAGGGATGACTTTGACCATTGGTTCACTACCTTTCACGTACCTTTGACACCTGGCCTTGATAGACATGGCAACTTACGTGGGCTGCAAAACTGGTTCACTACCTTTCAGCTACCTCAGACTCCCCATAGGATCTAATACTGCAAGACTGTCTACTTGGCAGCCTGTGGTGGACAAATTCAGTAAAGTTCTTAATTCTTGGATCACAGATATTTGTCCTCAGGTGGTCAGTTAGTCCTCATGAATTCAGTTCTCATGAATTCAGTCATCATGAATTTAGTCCTCATGAATTCAGTCCTCAATGCCCTTCCCTCACATTTCTTTTCATTCATGAAAGTACCAGTTTCTATTCTCCATAAATTAGACAAAATTCAGAGGTCCTTCTTTTGAAATAGTAGCAAGGACCACAGAAAAGTCTACTGGATTTCCTGGAATAAAATAACTGCCCCATTTGCAAATGGAGGTATGGGAGTCTGAAGCTTGAAGGACTTCAATGAAGCATTTTTGGGAAAATGGGGTGAACATCTGCTCTCAGGTGGAACAAATTTGGCTTTGTAGGTACTTCGCCCTAAACATGGCTCTGAAGGTTGCTTATCTGTGTGAAGATTGAGAGAACTCTCCACACCTGTGGCAACCAGGAATCAGCAGAGCCAAAGAAGGGGTAGTTTTTATGCTTCTAAATGGTGGAATAACATACAGGAAACTCAAAACCAAGTTTCTGAAGCAGCAACATCATCTGATGCTAGTGTAACCTTTATCTTGAGCTCTCGCGATAACATTGATCGGATGCTCAGTAAAACCATCCTTCACTCTCGTTCACTCAATCGCACGCCAACTCTCTGCTACCCGAATCTGCCTAGCTCTAATCCCTGAGCTTCCCTCTTCCCGGGGATGCCTCGCGCGCCTGGGATGGTCCTTCAATCCCTTCAAACAGCACCTCTGTTTCACCTGCACATATTCATAGATCCACTGGATTTGGAAACCTTTCCACCCCTTCCTGGTCAAGGAATCATCAAACACACCCCATTAGCCTTGAAATCATTTGCCTCCGTTCTAGGAGCAAACAAACCTCTAACATATACCCCCATTCCATTAAAAGTTCCAAAAGAATGGAAAGGTGAGCCAAAAGTCTCTTTCACCAAAGAGGACATGGCCTCTTTGTACACACCATTTCAGCTTGCTCTGATAGGCAAGTTTTTACACGGTAGGCCATCGCTCGTAGAGATAAGGAAGTTGATTGTTGCTTTGGGAATGAAATGGGAGGTCTTCATACGGTTACTCGACCACAAACATATCTTGATGAGATTTTCCCAAGAGGAAGATAGGGACAGGCCATGGATGCGCGAAACATGGTTTCTCAAGCATTTTCCGATGAGAGTTTTCAAATGGTCCCCATATTTCAAGCCAGGCATCGAATCACATGTTGCTCCTGTTTGGGTAACACTGCCGAGTCTTCCTACTCAATTTTACAGA
>JAOWBN010210974.1:0-13928 GCA_028565015.1 Pinguicula moranensis | reverse complement strand
GATGAGTTATTTTTTGAAAAAAAGGTGCTTATAATCCACTTATAATTTTAAGAAGGCTGCGCAAAACAGGGGCTTAAGAAGATAGGCGACGGCAGGAGTACTCTATCCTGGGAAGAAAAATGTGTGGGGCCTAGCAATCTGTGTGAGGTCTATGATGACTTATACTCTATTGCATCAGATAAGTGCATTACCATACATGAAAAGAGGATTGGGGCTCACAGGCAATGAGTTTGGTTGTGGATTTGGGGAAGGCAATTGTTTGTGTATGAGGAAGATTCTGTAACAGAACTGCAGTATTACTTACAGTAAATCCATTTGACTGAAGTGGAGGATAAGTGGCTATGGAAGAAGGGAAATTCTGGCTCCTACTCAGTAAAAATAACATACAAAGAAATCAGACAACATGCACAAATTTAAGCTCCCAATCTTATTTTATGCAATGTATGGAACATGAAGCTGGAGCAAAACAATTCCAATTAAACAATCAGCATTCAGATGGCGAGCCCTACAAAACTGAATCCCTACGATGATGAATTTGCAGAGAAGGAACATTCATTTGCAAGAAAGTATACAGATGTGCAAATTATGCCATGAACAACCGGAATGCACATCACACATCCTGGCTACCTGCTCGTGGATGCAATAATTATGGCTGTTGATCTATGGATGGTTACGCATATGTGCCATCCTTCATCAAGACCCCACAACAAACTTCGAATTACACATGGGAATGCAAAAAAGGAAGAAGAAGGAGATTGCATGACGCCTAATTTGGATACTTACAATCTGGAAGGTTTGGATTCATAGAAATCAAGCCAGATTTGACAACATAGTTGCAACGCCTGAAGCTACTTGAAGACTTTTATTCGAAATTAATGCCGAAGAAGATTGTTGGATCTTGAAATCATTAACGTCTTAAGAAACATTACAATCATAATATGTAATACATACAGTTCATCATAGCCATTTTAACGGAGAAGATGATGGAATAAGTACAAAATCTTCTCTAGATCAAGTATCAACTGTGGGTACACATTCTTCTCTCTCCTCATGGAATACACAACACGTATATTTTTCTGTAATTGATGGAATAGGGTTAACTAAAAAGTTGATTATGTATTTTATAGATGAGTGAAGAGGGCCACACGTCTAACAGAATAAACGTATGGAATAATCACCCATCCATAGTGATAGAGTCCAAGTTACCACTTTCCTAATTATTTGGATATAATTTAATTATCACCATTAGTATTTGATAGGTGAAATCCAACTAATAAAATAATTTATAAAACTAGGTTAGTGGATCGTATTATTAAATGTTAATTAACATTCTCCTACTTGATCCACTAAACTGATTACGATAAAATTTATTTTTAAAAGAACCGGTTGAATTCACCAAAAAGAATTTGACATGTGATCATGATTACATTTAAAAACAAGCTAATAGGACAAATCTTGTTACCATAATAACATGCTAATCTGATCCGTAATATCATAAATAGTTTAGGTCATCAATGTATCATAGCGGTCACATGATAAACTTATTATATTCCCTTCTATGCATTACAATATTAATGACCTATGCTAATCTAGTCCATAATGATACCAAAATAGCGCCTTTTATTTTGTCTTATTAAGACAAATCTTGTTACCTATAATCCAAATATAATATGTGCACACACAATTGACAACAAGAAAACAGAAACAATATGTTAGTCAAATAAAGTGTCAATCATGTAAGTACTACTCTTGCAAATTATAGACTGCAAAAATACACATCCTAACAACATGTTCCTTATAAGTCTTTGGAGGCAATCCATTAGTTAATGGATCAACAACCATAAGAGTAGTACTCAGATTTTCTATTGACACTTGTTGTTTATGGGTACTTTCTTTCACAACTAAGTATTTCATATCCATATGCTTGGATCCACTAGAATACTTTCCGTTCTTCAAGAAGAAAATTGTTGCGGTATTATCATAATATATCTTCAGCGACTTGGCTATTGAGTCAAGAATCCCAAGCACTGAGATAAAATTTTGCCACCAAAGTGCATGACTCGAGGCCTCAAAACATGCAATAAACTCGACCTCCATTGTGGAAGAAGCAATGATGATTTGCTTCACACTATTTCAGGAGATTGCTCCACCACCTAGTAGAAATATAAAGTCTGATGTGTACTTTCTACTATCTAGACAACCAACAAAATCTGAGTCTGAATATCCAATAACCTCTAACTGATCCGATCATTTATATGTGAGCATATAATCCTTTGTTCCTTGAAGATATCTCATAACCTTCTTTGCTGCTTTCTAAAGTTCTATTCCTGGATTCTTTGATACCTACTAAGTACACCCACAACATAACTGATATCTGGTTTAGTACAAGTTTGTGCATACATCAAGCTTCCAACAGGTGATGCATATGAAATCGACTTCATTTACTTTCTTTCCAAGTCATTCGTGGAGATTGATTTTCAGTTAACTTATCACCTTTAATGATAGGTGCATCACTAGTGGACCATGACTGCATATATCTTTTCGAAAACTCGGATGATATATCCTTTCTAGGACAGTCCTAGCAATCCTCGGGATCGATCTCTAAAGATCTCGATGCCAATAAAATAAGTTGCTTCTTCCATATCAACCATCTTAAAATTCCTGGAAATATATTCCTTGGTTTGTGCAGTAAACCAAGATCACTACTTGCTAACAAAATGTCATCCACATACAGAACCAAAAAGATAAACTTTCTTCCAGTAACCTTTAGATATAAACATTGATCAACAATGTTTTTTCTTAAATCCGAAGGAAGTTATGGTATCATTAAACCTTATGTACCATTGCCTAGAAGCTTGTTTAAGCCCGCATATAGATTTCTTCAATTTGCAAGCCAAATGCTCTTTTTCTTCTTTTGCAAACCCTTTAGCCTGATCCATATAGATATCTTCTTCTAAATTCCCATTCAAAAAAGCAGTGTTCACATCCATTTAATGTAACTCTAAATCGTTATGAGCTACAAGGGCCATAATGATTCTTAGAGAGTCTTTCTTAGACATTGGAGAGAGTCTCTCTGTAATCAATACCTTCTTTCTGAGTGAAACCTTTGGCCACTAGTCTAATTTTAAATCTTTCGATATTGCCTTTAACTTCACACTTGGTCTTAAAGACCTACTTACATCCGACTTTATTTCTATTGTTAGGCAATTCGACAAGATCCCAAACATCATTATGGTCCATTGATTTCAATTATTCTTTCATGGCATCAATCCACTTAGCAGAATTTTGAATATCAATATCAAAGTTTGGTTCTTGAATATACACCACATAGTCATCTATTATGGCAGATCTTCTGAAAACTGCCGGTTGCGGTGGTTCTATGGCAATATCCACATTAAGTGGTGAATCAATTCTATTATGTTGTAATTTCCCTCAACTTGTTGTACATGCTGAGGAACAACTATATCTTGAGAAAGGTAAGCTGGTATTATATCCACTCTAATTTCCTCAATTTATGCCAATCTTGATTCACTGCTCCCCCTAAATTCTACATTCTCCAAAAATTTGGCATTACCAGTTTCAATTATTTTTATGCTATGATTAGGACAATAAAATCTGTACTCTTTTGACTTTTTTGGATAGTCAATGAAATATCCAAATATTGTCCATGAGTCTAATCTTTTTTCACGTGATTTGTAACTTCTTACCTCCACTTGACATCTCCAAACATGTAAATGTCACAAACTAGGTTTCCTACCAGTCCACAACTCATAAGGATTTGTTGGGACAGCTTTATTAGGAACCCAATTTAAGATATACATTGCGGTCTTTAAGGCATCACTCCACAATGAAATAGGTACAATGGAGTAGCTTAACATACTTCTAACCATATCCATAAGAGTACAATTAAGTTTTTCAGTAACTTCACTCTGACGTGGCATACCTGGTATTGTGTATTGAGCATAAATGCCATATTTTTCAAGGAATTTAGAAAATGGGCCAGAATTTTGTTCGTACACATCATATTTACCATAAAACTCCCAACCTCGATCTGATCTCACAATTTTAACTTTTTTATCTGATTGTCTCTCAACCTCGATAATTAACACCTCTAGGATGTCAACAGCCCGAGGCTTCTCATGAATTAGATAGAGATAACCATAACGAGAAAAATTATTAAAGTGCTTTTCTCTCATAAAACAATGAATAGGAAGTGAGCAGATATCTGATGAATTAAGTCAAGAAGCTCTTTACTTCTAGTGGCATCTTTCTTACTATGTTTAGTTTGATTTCCTTTTATGCAATTTATACAAACTTCAAAACCAGTGAAGTCTATATTTTTCAATATTCCAAACTTTACTTATCTCACTATTCTTTCCTTAGAGATATGTCCCAAACGTCAATGCCACAACATTGAAGATTTTTCATCATTTAAGCTATGTTTCAAGCCAACACTTGAATGTAAGGTTAATAATTATTGTGCAAACTCTTGATTCAAAGATATTTTATATAAACCATCACATAAAATTATATTATCCAATCCAATTCATATTTGAAAGTGATTATCCTTTGGGCTAGTCGCAATCTTTTAATTATGACCGCCATCGAGAATATTGTTGCTTCTAATGTCACCTCAATTGAACAAATTTTATGTAGCTTTATATTCATAAAATTTCACTAACCAATATTGCAATTACAAGATTAGCTAACTTTATAAATCCAAAACTAACCAACAATATTCTCTCTCATTTAATTTGCAAATAACAAATGAATTTAATTTAACTTTATAAATACAAAACTAACCAACAATTTTCTCTCTCATTTAATTTGCAAATAACACATGAATTTAATTTCAAATAATTTAATTACAATTATTGACCAACAATAATTTAGTTGTATGAAAATAGTGGTACAAATAACCATATATTTCTATAACTAAGTTATTTAAAATAACTATAAGAAATAACTTTATATTTATTGTAACCATAATCAATGTTTTCATATAAATACTGATTATTTACGATTATTCAAATATTGAAAACTAATATATATTGATATCCGTCAAATACAAAAAGAATTTATCCATTAAGATTACAATAACCGTCAAATTCATATATCCCGAAAAACAACTCACGATCATTCACGTTCATAATATGTAATTGAACAGATAAATTCTTGCATAATCGATTGGCAAATTGGTATGGTCAGATGTTGACCTACTAGGTATATTAGTTTTATATGATTGATATTGACTGGTAAGTATAATTGAAAAATAGGAGGAATAATAAATTGTTAGAATATAAAGAAATTGTAAAATGGGGGTCGTGGCCCCTTATTGAGTTTGAAAATTAGGGATTGAGATTTTTTGGACGATAAGTGATTCTCGGGGTCAGGGCCGCATTTAGAGGAAAACATTTTCGTTGACCGAAACCCACTTATTATCCTTATTTCTCAAAATATTTCCCAAGAATTATCTTTTGACAATTTTCTTATCCTCTTTTTTTCTCCAAAAAATTTGGCCTCTTTCTTCTAATTTTTCCTCCCTTTTATAGACCAAGGGTAGGATATAATGAAGGACACTTGTCCTTGTTTCATTGTCTTGGATAGGGGTGGGCATATGGAAATCAGAATTCGGAAACGACAATTTTCGTTCCATCCAAAATTATTTCGGAAATGGAATCTGATTTTTGATCTGATCCGTATTTTATTTCGGAATTCGGAAATTTGGAAATCGGTTTGGAAATCGAAAATTTGAATTTCTGAACAATAATAAAAATAAAAACAATATTTTTGAAATTCAAAAATATTCGGAGAATTAGAAAAAAATATTTCGGAAATTCGAAAATATTTCGAAAATTCGGATTTTTCTTTAAAAAAGTTTGGAAATTCAGAAATACAGCATCCGAAATATAATTCGAAACTGAAATTATATTTCAATCCGATCCGATTCGAATTCAAAATTCAAAATTTCGAATCGAAATTCAGAAATCGAAATTTCCAAATTTCGATTTCCATATCCCACCCCTAATCTTGGACACCTTGGTATGCACAAGACTCATCTTATTCCTACACATGCTAAAATAGATACACAATTTGATTTTTTTTCCTCCTTTCTTTGGCTGGTGGATTATAGGCTTTTATTTGGATGTTTTCGTGGGCTTTTCAATGGGTTTGATTTGGCTGGGATTTTATTTTTCTCTCGGGCTTTTTTCTTTTGATGGAAATTTGTCAGGTAAGTGGAAAGGCGGCCCATACCAACTCTCTCTCCCCAAAAGTTAATTTTCTATCACAGAAGAAATCCGACCACGCCTCTTATTTTCTGACTCCGTCGCTAGCTGCATTTCTCCAATGTCGAATGGGGTCAAGGGACTTTCCTCTTCTCACGCAAGGTGCGACATATATTCTTTTTGTCAGGAATGTTTTTTCCACATGCACTTCTTTGGTGTGTTCGCCTAATCGACAAAATGGAGGGTCAAGGTAGCTTGATTTATGTACGCTATTTGTGTTTTTTTTTATTATTCTTCCTCTGATTTCCTTTCTTGCGTTTGTAGGTGATACTGGATTTGTATACGGTAATTTCTGGTTGGTACTAAATGGGTCTCCTTCTGGTCCAATTGTCTCCTTGGGGTGGCTAGGGAAAGTGTCTGGAGATCCTCTGTTTGTCCCGTATGGGGGAGATTGGGTCCATGTTGGGTCTAGGGAGGATGAGTATAGGTTCCTGTGGGAGCACTGTCGAAGAGAGTTGATGGCCTGGATGGAGAATACTAGCTTTTCTTTGTTGCAGCAACTTGATCGATGGGAGGTCCTTTATGGTACTGTGACTCATTGGTGGGAGGGTTTCGTGTCTTCGGAGAGGGTCTGGCGATATGTGCATGGCATGGCCCTTCTCAGGCGCTTCATGGTTTTTGCTTCCTTTTGCCATCTTGTTTCCAGCCGCGCAGCAGAGGCGACCTTGACTTGTGGTGTGGGGGAGTTGCTCTAAGGCCGTTCTATGGTGGTGGATGAGTTCTCCTATCTTCTTTTGGTTGTGAGACAGGAGTTGTGCACTTTTCAGCTCGAGAGGCTCGACTACTTGGCAGCTAAGAGAAATGATCTCCAGGATCTTAGCTGCTCTGAGTTATGCTTCTTTTGCCATTCCTTGTCTATGTTAATTTTTATGAATTCCATCATGCCCCTTGCAACTTTTGCATCTTCGTTAGTAATCCATTCAACTCTTGATCTTGCGTGTCCTGTGTGTTTAGCAAGCATATCATCCTTTTTTGCAGTAGGGGAAATAGTTGTGTGCTCTTGTTAAGATAGATGGGGATGACAAAAATTACTGCTGTTGCATCCACCTGTCCTTGATGGAAATTGAGACTTCCTCATAAGGTCGTGCATCCCATAAAACTCCAATTTCTTCGAATTCCTTTGTGGGGGCAGCTAGAGTACATCGTCGATTTTTGTTAAGCTTTTTCCCTTGGGAAACTATGGCCGCAGTTCTTTGTCTCCGTCTGATACCAATTTGTGAGTTTCATGTTGGATCAAAGAGGGACGGAGTTGAATGAACTTTAATTTTTCAGTTTCTAAAAGTGTCTGAGGCTGAGGTTGCGGGTTATGACCCACAAATTCCCACGCGAGGTGAGATCTTTTACCAAAATTTGTCTAGGGAGAGCGTCATTGTGCGCGTTGAGCACCGTTGGTACACATCATTTTTGCGTGTTTGGGGACGAGCGTCTTTGCGGACGTTGAGCGCCTTTGTGATGTGGATTTCTCCGCTCGTTCCACGTTATGGCGAGAACATGTGTTTCACGTTATGGCGAGAACGTGCATTTTGCGTAATGGCGAGAACATAATTTGGTATTCACAGCCCCCGGCTTAATTCTCGGGGGCTCTTTTGTTAGCCGAGTTCGAATGGACCTATATTAAGATGTAGATGCATGTATAACATATATCATTTTTGTGACCGTCCGACCGTTGATGGACTGTAAGCAAAAAAAAAAGTTGATGGATTGCAAGCCTTTTTTTGTTTTGGGCTGCCCGATTGTTGATGGGTCGGACTTGTAAGCCTTCTTTTTTTGGGCCGCCCAACCGTTGATAGGTCGGACTTGTATGCATTTTTTTTCTTTTTTTGGCCACCCGACCGTTGATGAGTTGGACTTGTAAGCCTTTTTTCTTTTTGCTTTGGGTTGTCGATCGTTGATGGGTCAGACTTGTAAGCCTTTTTCTTTCTTTTTCTTTTGGGCAGCCAGACAAGCCTTTTTATTTTTATTTCTTTTTCTTTTGGGCAGCCAAACCTTTGATGGGTCAGACTTGTAAGCCTCTTTATTTTTTTTATTATTTTTTTGCGTCCTCCCGATGAGAATGAACGTACCTTATTTCTGAATTTGTCGAGGAGTTCCAAGTGGGTTATGTGATATGATTTTTTTTCCCTTTTGGATCTTCGTTTCTTCCATCCCCTCAATAGTCCATACATGGCAGTGCCTCGTGTCCGTATTGTTTGGGTCAAAAGGTAACCATTCATTTAAGTATCCCTCATGAGCTAATTGCTCCAGTTCATCTTTCAGATGTTGGCATCCTCATGTGGAATGTCCGTGATCTTTATGAAATTGACAATAACACTCTTGGAGATTTTCTATTCTTGTTTGGCTTCATCACCCTTGGTATGTTTAATAGCCCGAGGTGTCCAATGGTTTCAAGGATGTCTATGCGGGGTACTTGAAACATGTGGTATTCTGCATATTTTCTCTATCGGTTAACTTTCTCAATTTTTTTAACATTGCTCTATGGATTGTTTCTTTGTCCTTCTTTAGGATTCCAAGGTTCACCATGAGCTCGAGTTTCCAGAGAACTTTTTTCATTTCGGGGGGAGCTCCAATTTCTTCCAGGTGGATATATTTTTCGCATACTTCACTTAATTTCCCGTGAGTGATGGGAGGTTCCTCCATCAGGGTTACTGCCAGAGGGCCATACTGGAACCCGTGAATCAGTGTGTTGAGTCTTAGAGTGAGGGATAAATCAGGAGTTTCGGTACATGCCCGATTAAACCAATGTAAGTTGTCCTGTAGAGATTCCTCGAACCTTTTTTGGTGGTTTGGTTTTAATAGATGTACAAGTGCCCGATCCACTCATTGTTGAGTTGCAAAGGCCTGACAAACTGGGTCATTAATTTGTTGAAACTCCAAATGCACAATTTAGGGAGAGAAAAGAACCAATCTTGGGCAACGTTGGTTAGGGTTAATATAAACATGCACAAGCAGTTGCTTCTGATATGGGTGTCATTTCCATGTACAGTGTAAAGGATTTGATCTAATGTCGCGGGTATGTTTCTCTGGAGTACTTGGGCTGACGATCGAGTTTGGCGGGACGCAAGAACCACGACTTCTTATTGTATACCTTTGCAAAAGGCCTTACTCAAAATTACAAGTAGTTGGGAAGTGAGGAGTGAGTGCGTCGTGGGACCAGGTTCTCGACTTTCGAAGTGAGTGAACATACTTTTGATTTCAGATTGGATTTGTTTTTGAATTCTAACATCAAAATGCGAGATGGGCATCTGTGGTCGTCAGTTAAGACGAACTTGATTCCATATGGGCTATGAGTTTTCCCCTTGTGTTTGATCGTTGATGCTTTTGGATTGCGAATCGATATCGCTGATGTGAATTAAATATTGCATCTTTACTTAGACGATTTCATGATGGTTTTGTGTGATTTACACTAATTTAGGTCGGATTTAATGCTTTTTTTGTAATGATTTATGCTTTGATAGTGTTCTAAGTGCAGGTAATGATCATTGGATGAAATTGACGATTTTCGAGTAAGGCACGAGCATAATTTTTAGTGATTAATGTCCAACTTCAAAAAATCGAAACTTGATCTAGGAGTGTCTGATATGAACGTACAAGATACATATGAAAAGCTTGGAAGAATCACTACAACTTCCATTAAGAAAACTTTTCCATATTCGGATTCTAAAGTGGACAAAATTGAGTTTGAACTTCAGTTAGCAAAATAGTCCAATAATTATTCTGTTTTGCCCAATCTAGGTTGGAGGGCCATAAGTCGATATCCAAAATTCAGAATGGGACGTGCTATATACCATAAAGCACAAACTACATATCACATCTTTGTAGAAGAAGCCTGCTTGTATTTCGGTATAAAAATAGGCAAAATATTGCACTGAAGTCGGTAAACAACTGTCCAGGTTCAACAAAAAAAAATAAAAAAAAAATTAGCAAATGCAAAAGATTTTGAATTGGATCCAGATAAACATGATCCGATTTGATGATTTGATCAAATATAGCATTTTTATGCTCACATATCCAAAGATTTGAGAAGGAAGTTGAAGATTAACATCAAAAGTCTAAACTTTAGGATTTTGATTATTATTTAGACTTTATCTTCAAATTGTGTTGAAATTCTCATCTTTATCACCTAACCCTGGAGGAATTCTATAAATAGAGGCCAATGTACGTAGTAGAGGGGGGAGTTGGAGTGGTGGTCAAAATTTAGGTTCCCCTCTTTAGTTTTGATTGAGTTCTTCTTGTTGGGAAGTCTATACGATTTTGTAATATTTTGAGGAAAAATTCAGAATAAATTCTTTCATCACTTATTTTGATCCAAATATGACATCCTCTTTTAGAATTCTCATGGCGCGATCATCGACGATGCAAGACTAATAATTTATTTACTCCTAACGTAGAGTAGGGTAGTTGTATCACACATTGTTCGGATTTTATGTTCTTTGCAGTTTAGATTTTATGCTGCATATTCTACAGTAATGTTTCGATTTTCAACTTGCAGGTTTTGTACGCGTCAAAATAGGCTTGTTCAAGCCTAAAACTGATTACCTCTTTAGCTACGGAATTTGGAGCATACTTAGTCTATAAACTCTTGAAGCTTTCTTTAAAAAAGGAGTTCTCAGGGGCAGATTATGGTGGTTATGCACTTAAAAGTTATATTAAAATTTGTAACGCATCTTGTTAGAATTTTAGTGTAACGGGGATGAATTTATGTGCTATGTGTTCAGCATGCTATAAATTTACAATTCTAATTACATGTTCAGTGTGTTAGAGTGAAAAATTAACACTTTATTATTATTATAAAATCAACGAGTCTACATGCTAAGAGTCTAATTTGCCTCTCTGTGATTCGACCCCTTTATTGCTATAATTGACGTTGTTCTCTCGCGATTTATAGTGATTTTAAGGTGTTTTAGCTTGTTTCATGATTATTTGTGCATTAATTATATACTTTAAGATTCGCATCAATCGCCTTACTCTATTGTTTTTAGTAGCTCTTTTGATTGAGTCCGCATAGACGACGTCAATCTGGTATGGTCAGATTTTGATCTACTAGGTATATTAGTTTTATACGATTGATATTTTTTTGGTTAATTTTTATGATTGATATTGACCGGAAAGTATAATTGAAAAATAGGAGGAATAATAAATTGCGGGAATATAAAGAAATTGGGAAATGGGGTTTGTGGCCCCTTATTGAGTCTAAAAGTTGGTTATTGAGCTTATCATGATGATAAGTGATTCTCGAGGTCAGGGCCTGTATTTAGAAACCAAAATCTTGCTTGACCTACAATTTTCTTATCTTCTTTTTTTTTTTCTCCAAAAATTTCGACCACTTTCTTCTAAATTTTCCTCCCTTTAATAGACCAAGAGTAGGATAGAATGAAGGACACTTTGTCCTTATTTCATTGTCCTCGACACTTTGGTATGCATAACACTCATCTTATTCCTACAAATGCTAAAACAGAGACGCAATTTGATTTTTTTCCTCCTTTATTGGGCTGGTGGATTTTACACTTTTATTTGGAAGTTTCTGTGGGTTTTTCAATGGGCTTGGTTTGCCTGGGATTTTATTTTTCTCTCAGGCTTTTTTCTTTTTATGGGATTTTTTTCTAGGTAAGTGGAGAGGCGACCCATACCACAAATCACAATCCATAAACATGCAAACACATGTTGTCAATCACAATCACAACCACAATCACCATAATAACAACCTACCCAGTACATTATCAACCAAGATGGGGTATGGGGGATCAATTTTATGCTGCATTGCCCTTGTAATTATACGAAGAGGTGCCCAAGATGCATTACGTCATTTGATGTATATATTCTAACAACTTCATTAATTGAAGCACTAAAATTTTATAGAGACATTTTGATCTAATCCATTATTAGCACTAAAAGAATTATGGATAACTATTTTATCACAAAATTCAATCATGAACTATTGACCAATAGTAATGATGCATTATACGCATGGAATTTGCAGAGAATACAAGAAAACCAAAACAATATGCGAAACTAGCATATACCTAATTTTGCATGTATCATAATCGGTGTAATATCTCACATATGAAATTGATAGATAAAAATTCAAGCAGCATCACATAACCTAGCTGATTTTAACATTAACTAAATCTAAACATAAAATTCCTGTTCAACAAAACGTAACATACACTTTTAATAAAATCAGAAAATCAACATGTTTTTCTGCAAAACGTGGCAGCATAAATCAGTTATGCAATTTCCCATGGAATCCTTCTTCACAGATTGACCTAATCCGATCGTATATTAACAATTTCATATGTTTGTAAAGAATAAGCGTATCTATGGTAAGGCATGAATCCTCTACATACACAAATGTAATCTCAACTCTTGTTCAGCATATGCATCGGAATTTCCGAATAAGAACGGTATAAAACAATTAATCCGTTCGCATATTAAAACCGTTCAATATTTCAAAGAACATTCTAAATAACATTTGAAATCAAAATCTGAATTCGTGAAACAAAGTACGTATTACATATAATAAGTCCATATTCGCAGAGAATTTTCATGGATGTAGCAATTGATAATTTTAGAATCATATTTAAGATGTATTGATTTCAAAACCAGGCTCTGATACCAAATGCAAAACTTTTATTCAAAATTTATGCAGCTTGAAATCAATAACATCTTAAGAAACATTACAATCACAATATGGAATACATACCGTTCATCATAGCCATTTTAACGGAGAAGATGATAGAATCCGAAAGTACTTGAAATCTCCTCTAGATCAACTATCAACCGTCGACACACCTTCTTCTTCTCTCTCTTTACGGAATACACAACTCATATATTTTTTCTGTAATTGATGATATAGCGTAAATTGAGGAGAAGTTGTGTATGTATTTTATAGATAAGAGAAGAGGACACACGTCTAACAAAATAACCGAATGGAATAACCACCCATCCATCATGGTGGAGTCCAAGTTATCATTTTCCTAATTATTTGGGTATAATTTAATTATGTGCATCTATATAATTAAGCGGCGATGGTCCACCTAGGCATTTTTTTACTGTTCATGAATAGTAAAAGTGTCTGTAGAAAACGATTGGTCCACGTGGCAAAAAATACTATTCATGAATAGTTAATGTGTCCGTCGCGCGGATTGGTCCACGTGTCGCCATCTCATTGGTTTCCGAATTTGTGACAACCCCATTCGGGCCTCCCGTCGAGAAACCCTCGAATCTCTCTCCGATCTCTCAAATCTCCGTCTCTCCGTCTCCCTCTCTCCGAGTGTTTCAATCGGGCCCTTTTTCTTGCTTCTTATCCGAGCAAAGCCCACCTCCGCAGGCTTGGAACCCTGAACATTGTGATAATTTTGATGTCCGAGAGTTTCACAAGTGTCCCCAAGTTCAGACGAAAGTGCACGCCAGGATTTCTCCGTTACTCTATGCGACGTCGTCTCTCGGTCCCGGCGCCGGCGCCTTTATTCAGACTCACGTCTGCCAGCTGAATCAGTCGCGGTGGGACGTGGCGGTCTTCTCGAACGGGACTAATTTCTGTCTGGGTTCCTGCTTCCATTTTTCGAAATCCGGTTGATTTTTACGCAGACCGCTGACCCGGATTGTTCCACCGCGAATGGGAGTCCAGCGCATTGTTTTACA
>JAOWBN010210963.1:0-13929 GCA_028565015.1 Pinguicula moranensis | reverse complement strand
CAGGGATTTCGAAAAGATGCAAAAGTACGCAAGAAAATTATTTAGCTTTGAACGATCAAGATTTTAAGGCGAAAGTTCATCTGAAAAATAACAATTGCAAGGACTTACAAAACACTTCAAAAATAACCCAGCACTTTAAAAAATAATCAGCGAGTTTAGAAGCAAATAGATTTGTGAAATTACTGAATTCTTCAAAGGAAGAAAGTGTCAAGAAAGCTATTCTATGAGAAGTAATAAGAAAAGGTTTTGAAAAAATGGAAGGGGTTAAGTAAACGATTGTTGACAGAATTAAAGGAGATGTAAAAAACTTGCCTACCAAACTCTAGTACATTTACACAATGGTCACAACACACCAAAACTAATAAATTTTACAGTTTCATATATTTTGACTGTTTTTACTTATTTCACATATTTTAGAATTAAAGTTGGAAAGAAGCAGATCTACTATGTTGAATGTAATGACAGATTAATCAGACTTAAACAAAAGAACAGATCTAGCGGTTATGACAAAATTACGAAAGATTTAGTACTAAAATAGCATATTAAACTTGAGGTTTATCAGTTTGTAGAAAAAAAAAACGAGTGTGAGCAAGAAATAGTCCAAATCTGAGTAGGATATAAAAGTTACCCAGAAATCGGTGGTTTCTCTCTTGCTCAGGAAAAATTTAGATCCGGCAGACGTCCACGCTCACCGCACCACTTGTAAGGATTTGGTGTCGGATCTAATTGTTTTGAAGGCTTCAAGTTATTCGTTAGATAACAAAATGCGATAAACTGAAACTAAAGTGAAGAAATACACCAAGATGTAAGTCCTATGGTTCCGACGGTTGCCCGCGCGTACGTCCACGTTGAGCTTCGAAATCGGTAGCCCTTGCAGCTATTTTATTTCTTTGAAACGATTTACAGACAGAATCGAAAAATCTCGATTGTACAGAACCCTTACAGAACTTACAGAGCAAGAGTAAAATGTGCTAATCAGGATTGGGGGCGACTATAAATCTAGTCGTGCGTTTACAGTATATGACTACAAGTTAGGTGTTAGATGGATGAATTCAATAAGTGACAAGAATGAAGATGGGAGTGTTAGAAATTGGTTTTGAATCTGAGAAATTTTGAATTAAAACATTGAACAAACGAATTGATTTTATGAAAAACAATGATGAAAAATGTTTTGAGTTAAAACTTTTAGATTAAAGAGTGAATCGACAGAATTTTGAGGCAAAATTAAAGTTAAGTTGAAGGTGAATCAGTGAGAGTTTTCAAGTAAATCAATGAAGAAGACGATGTTGAGAGCATTTTTTGAGGGAAGAAAAATGTGTTGGTAAAAGTTGAATCAATCTGTTGAAGATAATTCAGTAAATTTTGGACGGTGTATAGATGAAGAAATGGGGTTTTAGAGGAGTGCTTCTCGAGGTGAGGAAAGTGCGGCGGATCGTTGGATGGAGTTTGCAATCAACGGCTTCAAATGGGCACAACAATCGATGGGTGGAGTTGCGTGCAAGTCGTTGGATTTCCTTTTGAAATTGATGGTTTATAGCTTCCCTTGCAACATGGATTGACGAGCTGGCCATTGAATCTTCATTTCGTTTTAACGGCCTAGATGTCATCTACTTTGAGTTCGATTTGAAGAGTGTTGGGTTGGATTTGCCGGCCCAAATACAGAAAAATTAGACAATAGATAGTTGGCCCAATTAACTACAGGGTCACAAAAAATTAGTCAAACCCAATTTGTTAGCAACCCAGGAATAGGTTGGTAAATACAATGGTTTGTTGTCATGCCAACAAAGACTAATTCTTTTGAGTTGGATTTGTAAGGTCAATTTTCAGCACTCTTCCAGCGGTGATTTTTGTGGATCACAACTTGTAACTCCCCTTCATCTTCTCTGAATGGGTTGTAAGAGACATCCTCTTCCCTTTGTGCAGGTTGAACATGAGTGCCAAGATAAAGTACATCCAGCCATTGTCGAAGATATCAAAACAAGGGTCCAATTCGGTGCTCAAATAGTTGTTCCATAGATTTGCTCGATCATGTCCCATAGATGGGACTGGTTTACGCAGACGGAGATTTCGACTAGGCGCTGGTTGGGGCATTTCAGGGGGCATAGTTTCTGCGTTCTAATACCAACTAATGTATCACATAGATACAGGTAAGATATGCTCTATTTTGAGGCAGAGTTAGCAACTAGAAAAACTCGTCTGTGAGTTGCTTGGAATTACATAAGACAGAATTTGCAAGGAATTCTAATGAAAACGTAATTCTCAATTCATTCAATGCCAATTCCAAAAGGATGTTACATGGTTCTCTTATAGAAGTCAGAAAACAGAGACTCATCGCCTACTGCAACATGTTTCGTGTATTTAGAATCAGCTACATTTTCAGCTGTATTGTCTCCACCATTTGACTAACATCAACCATATGTTGCTGAAACAATTTGTCATTCCTCGATCTCCATATGATCTAGAATATTAGCTGCCATAAGGCATTCCATAGTTTTTGGCGCCATGGTTTATACGTGTAGCCAATATGTTGTTTGAAATGATCTTCAATCTGGTTACTCATCACAGTACTAATTTACTACCATTGATAACACTTTGTCCACACTTGGTGCACAACTTCACATTGTAGATATAGATGCTGACAATTTCTGGTTCTCTCTCACACAGAGGGCAACCCAAGTTATGTTGATCAATTGAGATTCCATGCCGCACGAGGCTATCTTTGGTTTGGAGGCACTACTGCCAAAGTTTCCAAGTAAATGCTTGGATTTTAGCATGTAACAAATTATTCCAAGCAACTTTTGCTGAGGCTTGTGCTTGTCCTCTACTCCATTCATCTTTCATTAACTCACTATATGTCATCCTTGTTGTATACATTGTACTCCCCTGTGAGTGCCATTCCCATTTGTCACGGGCAGAGGTTGGCAGCAGAGTAAGTTCCAACTCATTAACCAACTCGCCGGATTGTTGGTTAAAAGGCCTCATCAAAGTCAAAAGCCAATTCCAATACTGACCGTCAAAGAATCCATTTTGGCTACTGTTGCTGATTTATCCCCTATTGCATTGTAGAGTCCGGTAAATCTTACAGCAAAGCATGTGTTCCCCAGCCACTTATCATTCCAAAAAATGGTATTTCTACCATCTCTATCTGACGTTTCACATGTTGTGTCAACCATTTGTGTGATAGTATGAATTTTTTTCAGATCCTGCCACCAAGGAAATGGCTTCTCCCCTCATTGTACCTGACTGATCACTGACTGGATGAGTTGCAGTTCACCATACATGGACATTATAAGTTCAGATAACAAATCTTGAATCTAGTGAGAGAAGTGTGAAGCCCCATGTACCAACAAGGGTCATGTTAAACTTCTCCATGTTTTTAATTCCTACGCTTCCACTCTCCTTCGGGTAAGAGATTCTTTCCCAGCTTACCCAAGATATCTTTTTTGGACCATCTGTGCGTTCTCCCCACAAGAATTGACATTGTAGTCTCACTATTTTCCTGATGATCCCTTGAAGTGCTTTGAACAAGGAGATATAGGATAAAGGAAGACTTGATCAAATCGATTTTATCAAACATATTTCTTCTCCCATCCAGATGGTCTTTTGCGAATTAAGTCAATTGGCTGCCAAGTTTCAGATCGTCTCGGATTGGGTCCAATAGCTATACCCAGGTACTTGAATGGGAAGCTACATGTCTTACAATTCAGGATCATTGCCTGGGTGACAAGTGATGTTGGTTGTATATTAACTCCATAAACATAACTCTTCATGAAGTTCACTCTAAGGCTAGAGCACATCTCAAAGAGTTTGAGTATTCACTTATAGGAAATCATACCCTCGATTGAATCATCTTCAAATAAGAGAGTGTATCTGCAAAAAGTTGATGGGTTATACAGAATCACTACTCCCCACATAATAGCCCCTCAGCTTATTTAGTTCAGGTGCCTTTGATATAAACTCACTCAAACTTTCTGCATCTATTGCAAAGTGCATTTGGGATAGCGGGTCCCATTGGCTCAGTCCATGCCATATCTTGAATTCTCCACAAGAGCTTACGTTGACTGTTACAGCTAGGTCGGTTGATCCAACACATTTGCTGATCCATAAATAATCCCAACTCACACTATCAAACGCCTTCTCAAAATCGATTTTGAATAACGAGCACTCGTTTTCCTAGTTTGAGCATCATGTATAACTTCATTTGTCAAAACTGCACTGTCCAAAATCTATCGTTTTGCCACAAAGCCAAACTGACTCATCGAGATCAAATCTGGTAGTACTTTGTTGAGGCATCGGGCCAGTAGCTTTAACAAAATTTTACATACACAAAATTAGAAGGGGTCAAAAAATAAAATAAAGGAGGCGCAACTGAAACAAACTGGTCAAAGGAAGTGGAAGAGGACCGTTAAATTTTAAAAGAAATGCATTATAAATTAAATAAAAGAAAAAATTGGAGGGGCGATTGCCCCCATCCGCACCCACCTCTGCCACAGAATATAGATCTATCTAGTCACCTAGCACGGAAATTTTGACTTTGAGAAAGTTCAAGGGAAAGTTGGCTGAATAGCAGAAATATCAAAAACAAAGAAAAGAAATAACAAAGTAAGAAAAAGGCCAAAACCTCCTATTGTAATAATATCAGAGCGGAATTAAGAGAACGAGAGGCGAGGGATGGGGGACGAAGGGGTGAAGAACGAGGCAATGGAAATCATGGGTCTTTGTCAGCTGCTGCCTAGACTCGTCGTCTTCGATCTCGATTACACTCTATGGCCATTCTATTGGTAACTCTCTTTGTTTATTTTTTTTTTTAATTGATGCTTTCGGTTTTGACTTATTTGAATCTAATCGCAAGTTGGGTGTTCTTCACAAGTTTGTTGCGGTATTTTGGTGTTGTGGTTTCGGGTGCCACTGTGAACAATGTGTCAGAATTTCTACTCTAAAATTGTGTCCTATCTTCACATGGGCATAAAGCTCTCTGCTACTACCATTTAAAAATAGTTAATGGCCGCTTATGTTTTGTTTCCCTAGTGGTTGTGAAGGTCTGAATGCTGATATTTGTCCTATGAAAAAAAATAGTAAATTGCCCAGGAGGAGGGATGATTCTGCTACTTCTTAAGAAGCTTTTGTTGCAGCAGTGCTTGTCTATATATGAAATTTGGATTTGGAGGTTGGGTTGGGGATATGAACAGAATTCTATTGTTAATCAAGAAAGGGGGAGGTTTATTCACCCTTCTTGCTCATTGAATATACTTTTGTTTGGAAATGCATTTGATGCTGGAGATTAATCTTTCTGCTGAATTCTTCTTCGTAAATTTATGGACAGTGAATGCCGATCCAAAAGGGACATGCCAAAATTGTATCCTCATGCGAAAGGCATTCTCTATGCTCTCAAGGATAAAGGTGTTGATGTTGCCATTGCATCTAGATCACCTACTCCAGATATTGCCGACACATTTCTTGAAAAATTGGGGATAAAATCGATGCTCGTTGCTCAGGTAAGGCAAACAGCAGTAGCAGTACTTTACTTAATGTCCTTGCTCTGTCCTGCTGATTAAATTGACTCTGGACAACGCTTAACTGCTTTTATCCTCTCAAAGATTTTCTCTCTCTCTGGAACTTAAAAGTTTTTGTTGCAATACCTTTATTGTTTTACTAAATTTAGTTTTAGAAAAGTTGACAGTAAAGTTAAAGTTGTTCATATTTGGTGATGATAGGTTGTAGTGAAAAAAAATCTCAATACACACCAATGACTTAACATTCCCAAGCAATACAGCTGGCTATGTTGATTGGAATGTTTGATTCATCTCGGAAACTTCTTAAGATTGCCCATATTCTAATGTTTCAGGAGATTTTTTCCAGTTGGACCCACAAGACTGACCACTTCCAGAGAATTAATAGAAAAACTGGCGTTCCGTATAATGAAATGCTCTTCTTTGATGATGAGGATCGCAACACTGTCGCTGTAAGCTCTCTGTCTTTGTTCAGTAGTGGTCTTTGTTTGTTATATCTACAGGCCAGGCATGGTTCTGCAGGATTAGTTTCTTGCAGACTTTGAAGCTTTTGGTATAAACTTGATGTAATTTCTTGTTGGCTTCTTATCACCTCTTACTTTGTATTACCATTTTATAGGTCTCGAAAATGGGTGTGACAAGTATATTGGTGGGCAATGGCGTGACACTAGGAGCTTTCAGACAGGGCCTCTCTGACTTCTCCCAAAATCGTTCAGCTCTGGAAATGAACAAGCAAAGATGGCAGAATTTTTCAAAGAAATCAAATTCAACAGAAACAGATGAGAAATGAGCTCCACTCATTCTTGGGACATTATCGTATTACCTAGATTACTAATGAGCTAGATACAATGCATTGTAATTTGGGCATAACTTTATTCCATGCATTTTGATTCAAACCCTGATTTGGGATATTGAAATGAAATGTCATTGACTAGGTTGAAGGTTTGCAGTACACTTAGTCGCATATATATACATCTTTTAAGGATAATGTATGCATTGCTTCACTGCAGGAAACTTTTTAACACATGAGAAACAGCTCATTGTACAGGTATGCTTCAATCTCCAGACAAAACAAGAAAGTGCACAGAATTGTGACTGTTTACATTTGGAAACAGTATCCGGAAGGATTCGCTAGCTAACTTTTGTTTTTTTATCAATTCAAGCCTATATTGGCAATGCTATGAAGAAACTCAAAGTTCAGTTCTGTCAGTGGAGTTCTTTCATTGAAACGACTGTTGCGCTTTTCACGTGATAACTTGCTTCTAGCTGCCTGATCCTCTTCCTCAGAAAGGCGTAACATTTTGTCCAGCATACCCTTCAGCTCCACATCTTCAAGGTGGAGAACTTCAGCTTGATTGCTGATTGCCTCAAGTTGTGCCAGCAAATCCTTTCTAAAGCTTGACGCTCTTTTGAGGTCATCCAGCATAACTTGTTTATATGACTCAAGGTCCTCAATGCAAGCTCTTTCAACTGCAAATCGACTTTTCACCTCTTGAATCTCTGAGTTCTTTGTTGCAAGTGAAGCTTCAAGCTCCGAGGCCTTTTGCTTGGATTGAGCCAGCAATATTGTTTGTGATTCAACTTCCTTGTGCAAACTGTTCACCTCTTTTTCCAAGTCACATATTATCTGTTTTTTCTCTTCAATCTCTAAAATCTTCTGAGCCTCAGCTTTCATCAAGGTTTCATAAAGCATAACCTCCTTCTCTAGCATTTTCTGTTCTCTGTCTTTCAAATTTGACAAATTTCCATCGTGTACCAGCATAAGATTGTTATGTGCATATGGTAGAGCATCATTCATCGCTTCTGTTTCAGCAGACTCGTCCTTCAGTTGAGCAATGTCATACTTGAGACTTTCAATAGTACAATTCCTCTCTTCCGAAAGTCGCATATAACTCTCCTTCTCGACATTGTGTGTCTGCTTTAAATAATCCAAAGTCTGGACCCTCTCCATCAAGATCACTATCTCATCACATCTCTTTTCCAGCTTAGTATGAACTTTATCCAGCTCGGTAGTCTTTGAATGCAAATTCTGATTTAGAATCATGTTTTCTTCCTCAATTTCCACAATCCTCGTTTCCAACATCTCTTTTGCATCATGCAAGTTTGCGTGGGCAACCTTAAATCTCAGATTTCAACAGCGTGATCAAAGTAAGACTTTCTTCATTCTTCACCTCCAACAAGCTGCGGCACTGTTCCAGGTCCTTATGAAGTTCTTTGATCCTCTTACTTTTGCTTCCCAACTCAGACGCACAATAGTTAATCTCTTGACTTAAGGTTTCAATCTGACAATTCCATTCAACCTCTTTGTTTTTGAGATCTATGAGACACTTATTTCGAGACTGCTCCAAATTCTCTAGCTTATCTTGGTGCTTTATTAATGAACAAGGCAGGTCACTGTTTTCTTGCTCTAGTTCAGCATCTTCATCTCTCATCTCATTGGCAAAAGTCTTCATTTTCTTCACTATATACCATAATTTTGCAATCTCTTCATCTCTCTTCAAGGTTAACTGCTTAATCTGTGATTTTGCAAGTTGACACTCTTGGGAGACTTCCTCAAATTGCGATCTAGATTGAAAAAGGTCATCTTCAAGAACTTTCCTTCTCCTTTCTTCATGAACCAAAGCTTGATTAGCCATCCTCAACTGGTTCTCCATGCTTTCTGGAACTTGAAACTGAGCAATGAAAGTTGCATGCAAGGAAGAAATTTCATCAATAAGAGCTGATTTTTCCTTCTCCCACTCAATCTTACTTCCAAGGAACTGAGCTTTAAGTCTCCCATGTGCTTCTTCAAGGTGCATAAACTGCTCATTTTTCCATTTCAACTGATCTCGAGCGATCCTAACTTCCTCCTCCAATTTTCGGATGCATTCATCTCTCTCCTTTAGGTCCTTTGCTGCATTCTTCTCCAATTCAGAGGTCTGCTCCATTTTCTTTGACAATAGCATCTTCAGAGCAGAAATTTCCTCAGAATTTACACGACTCTCCTTCTCCAGGTCCTCAATTCTGGCTGATGCTCCTTCCAGAGAAAGCACCAAATCTCCATTTTGAGCCTCCAGTTTTAGAATTTTCTCACGGTATTCTCCTTGAAGTTTCTCATTATCTAAACTTAACTGCTGGAGAAGTAAGTCCTTTCTTTGAGAACTGGATTTGAGTTCATCATACGTTCTCATTATTTGATATATCTCCCCAGATTTGGCATCCAATTCCAGGGCAAGTTTATTAATCTCCAACTTCGATAGTTCAATTTCTTCTACTTGCTTGATTTGGCCTTTTCTCAAACTCTCGCAAACCTCAGTTTTGGCCAAGCATTCCTCTCTGAGCTTACTTACTTCTTCTTTTAGTTCATCAAGCACATCATACATTGTTTCCATCTTTTCTACTTCTCTATATGAGCGGCCTGTCAGGTTCGGATAACTTGAGATAGAAACTTGATCATAGTAAATGAAAGATGACAAACAGTCAGAAAAAAAACAAATGCATCATTGTTGATTGTGTTAATGTGTTCAGTTTCACAGAATACAAACCACTATAGAAGTAGAAACTCTGTCACGAGAATTCCAACTGCTTAGATGAAAAAAAACTAAAAACTCCAAGTACTTGGCTTAAAAAAATTAAAAATTCCAACTACTTATCTAAATTCGAACTACCTGAGTATCAGGAATCAAATGCTGTTGGCGCATTCATCATCCCCCCAAAAAATAATGAATCGAATGCTCTGTCTTCATAACTTGAAAATAATTGAATTGATATTAATTTCACTGGTAGACTACAATACTACATTAGAGAAGAGATAAGAAGAGCAACCAATCTTGAGTCGGAAACAAATTGAAAGCTTTAAAAAGGAAAATAGCTTGGAATGCAAAGATCTCAAAGAAAACACAGCTAACTCTCAGAGGAGCAGGAAAAAAACAAATGAAACCAACACCACCGGCTACATTGATCTATCCGAGAGTAATTTAAATAATCCCGAAAAATCTTGCCACAACAGAATTCTCGAACCCTAATTCGAAGAGACAATAATGTCGAAAGCTAAAATTTCTTTAGTAAATACAGAAAAACTTTTCACCTCGCCGTAGACGATGGAGCGAAATAGTGTCGGTGATCCTTTCAGGCAGAGGAGCGAAGTAGGAGCCGCCGTTGTAGGAGCGGCAAACTGATTCATTTGAAATTTAAAGTGAGAGTTCAAGGACGAGTTTGGCAATTTTGTTTTTAAAAAGTTACTTCATAATGTGAATATTAATGAACACGCTTTAGTGAAGCGATAGATGGGACTAGAAGTGTCAGGTGACCGGTTCCCGGAATTTTAACTGTCTGACAGTCCAATTGGTTTATGAGAATTGATATAGCAAAAAAAAAAAAAAAAAAAAAAAAAATATAAAAAATGCATTACAATTATTTATTTATGTGGAATTTATCAACCCAAACTTATCTCAATTATCCATTCATGTGGGTCCTACTGTTTTTTGTGTTTTTCTTCTATTTTTTTACTTATGCTATATTATTTCTCATTGGTTCAAACCATTTGGTAGCGAATTTGTGCCTGGTTTATGTCGGTTTTCTTTAACTATTTGTGACAGGCGTTTGATGCCCCGAGATTTTTTAACCCTGCCCGAAGGTTTACTCATTGGGAAGGGTTACGATCGTTTAAATGCCCGAGGGTTTTTGAAAACCAAATCCAACCAATGAAAACCAATTAGGTGAAATGACCACATTACCCCTCTACCACCGAAAAATTATAAATCGCCCAGGTATAAAAGACGATCTCAATGCCTTTCCCCAAATCTCATTTTTCAATCGCAAACCTTAGGCAGAGCACGTGAATCGTTCTCATCTTCTCCTGTGCGATTCTGTTATTTCTTCGAAGTCGGCTTCGATTCTGTTATTTCTTGTCAATCTTGTACGACTGTGCTTGTTAATCTTTTGGTTTTCATGCAGGATTTGACAGCTTGAAGGCCGCTCCCGAAGCGATTTGAAGGACAACACCTTATTTGGGGTGAATTCTTGTTTCCTCCCCTCAATTTTCATTCTTTCACGAAGATTTTTCATGAAATTATGGGTTTTCTTTGATTATTCGTTCCTAGTTTGTCTGTGGACTCGTTGTTGTTGCCTGCGCATTCTGTCACGAAGATGTTTCGTTCCATTCGTTACCGCTTCCATTTAATCTTTCATATAGGCTTGAATGTGATTAGGGTTTTGTTCAGTGTTCCTATTTTGTGGTTGGCAAGATTGTTCTCTGAGAATTGCTCTTGAATTTGTTTGTCTGGGGTTTAATTTACCTTTGAGAATTGTTCTTGAATCTGTTCTCTGAGCATTGTTTGTTTTTTATTGGTTGAATTTATTGTATCCTAAGTTATGGCATTGTGCAACTAGAGTAGAGATGTATGAAACTATGCAACTAGCATGCTCTTTCCTGTGCTTCGCGACTGTTGTTATTCGATTGATGATCATTTTCATTGAGGTGACAGAACTGGATAATCTTCAGTTGATTCAATCACGTTTGCGCAAGCGCAAGCGTGACAGAAATGTTGCACCGAAGTATTTAATATTAGATAAAATTTCGGAAAGATTGTCGTTTATAGAGCGAATTCCACAAGAATCAAACAGGGAATGTTTTTAAGAATTTGAGGATGTCTCGAACCGCTTTTGAGGAGTTGTGCAGACTCTTGCGAGATAGATGTGGTCTGACAGAGGATAGGTACGTCTCTGTGGCTGAGAAGGTTGCTATATTCCTTCTCACCCTGGCCAACCATTAGAAGAATAGGGTACTGCAATTTGATTTTCAGAGGAGTGGGCAGACAATTAGCTACATTTTTCACCAAGTGCTCAAATGTGTGCTTAAGATGCATACTATCCTACTTGCGAAACCTATACCTGTTTGCGAGAGCAACACCGATAAAAAGATGGAAATGGTTCCAAGTAAGTTTAATCAAACATCATTTGATATTCCTATTTCTGTTTAAACCGTTTATTGCAAATTGATCGCAGAGATGCGTTGGTGCACTTGATGGGACGTATATCCCACTTCATGTACCAACTTCGGACCAGCCATGCTATCAGACACGTAAAGGTGGTCTGGCAACCAACGTTCTAGGCATTTGTGATACTCAGGGAAGATTTACCTACATGTTGGTTGGTTGGGAGGGCTCCGCTGCAGGATAGCAGGGTGCTTTGTGATGCAATAGCTCAGGATAGTGGATTTAGGGTCCAAAGTGGTGAGTGTCTGTCTTGGACCATTTTTTAATATGTGCGCATGCATTTATGTGACCCTCTGGTGATACTGCAGGAACCTACTACCTATGAGATAGTGGATATACCAACGGCCCAGGCTTCCTAACTCCCTATAGGGAAATGAGCTATCATCTCCAAGAGTGGGCTACTGCAAATTGTAGACCACAGAATCACAAAAAATTGTTCAACATGCGCCACTCAGCGGTACGAAATGTCATAAAGCGTGCCTTCGGTGTTCTTAAGAAGCGTTTCTCTGTGCTCAGGAATACCACATTCTTCCCAGTGCAAACGCAGTATGACATTCTCTTGGCGTGCGCTTTGCTTCATAACTTTGTGATGAACGTGTCCCCCTAGGATCCTTTCCTAGATCCAACGACTCAACATGAGCTATCCCAAGATGCGACTTTGGGTACTGATGATGATGTGGAACGTATACAATCAGTCAATCGCACTATTGGTTGGAGTCAATTTAGAGATAACTTGGCTCTTGAGCAATGGCAGGATTACTCGAATGCCGGAGGCAATTGATCACAATACTCCAAAATGTTTTTGAAGTACTGTGTGTATCCATTTGTAACGTGTTTGTTGTATGTTTGAGTCATTTGTAACGTGTTTGTTGTCAGTACTTTATATGGTTTGTTGAACCGCATTGTGTGACATTAAATTTGAATTTCAATGGTATTGTTTGTTTCACTACTTTGACATATGTCATTTTTTATTACAGACCTCAGCTACTAATGATTATACTTGTTTTGTAGGTGATAAATGGACTCTAGCATTGACATTGACGAGATTACATCAACTCAATTTGACGATGATGTGCCGCCTACTCGGAACCATTTAAAAAGCCCAAACAGTCAAAGGTAGATCATGTTAAGGAAGAGCCAGAGCTAGAAACATCGAACAGGAGGAAGCTCTATTTGTCCCCTCTTGAAGAAAGGACCCTCTTAAACGTGTTAGACGACATTGCTCGTGAAGGATGGAAAGAGGGATAAGGATGAAAGCGTGTGGGGCCCATGAGAAGGCTGCATAAAGGGTTAAGAAGATTGTGAAGGGTGCAAGATAACCGTAAAAAATGTAGAGCACAAAGTACACAACTAGGATAAGACCTATCGCCTACTCAATGATTTCTTGAGACTCAGCGGAGTAGACATAGACCATGGGACCTATGCTATTGTGGTGGAAGATGCACTGTGGAAGGAATACGAGGAGGTAACATAATGCCAAGCCTAATGTTGATTGTTTTCTGTTTGAATTTTGATGTATAACTTTCTGACCAAATACTTGCAGAACAATATCAAGTATGCCGCGCTGCACGGGAAGACCTTTTCGTACTACAAGCAATGGTGCAAACTCTATGGTTTGTACCGTGCATCGGGTGCTATGGTAAAGGATTTTCATAGGATCCGCTAGCTATATCCGATGAAGTGAACGCCATGATAGACAATGAAGCATCAAAAGAAGTGCAGGAATCTAACCCCATTGAATTGCCAACCGGGGGGAAGTCACCTGTTGTGGATAAGTCTCCTTCAGGTGTTAATGGCTCTTCAACCCTTCATTGTGGGAAGATCAAGAGTGTGAAGTCCAAAGAATCTGTGCTTAGCGTGAAGTTTGATAATGCCATCACACAGGTCTTGGCAGGGTGCACCAAGTTCGACGCCTATGTGAGTCAAAAGATGGGCATGGGACTTGAGCAGAAGAGGGCGAAGATGGCAATACTTGCTGATCAAATGGAGATGTTTCAGGAGATGAATATAGCAAATCGAGTACGTCTGATTGATTGACTAATGAAGAATGAATATATGCATCTCTATTTGGACACCTTGGATCATGCACGGCGTAAGGACTTTGTTAGGGCATTCATGGAAGGACAAATGGATTAGGTTGCTTTTGGAAACCTTGGATCAGACAACTCTTTGGTTTTCGAACAATGTATTATATTCTTGAATTAGGTTGCTTAAGGACAAGTAGTTATTTCAATTTGTAGTCTTTTCGACAGGTTTATGTCTATTATTTGAACTTATTGGCGCTTTTTCGACAAGTTGATCTCTTAAATTGAACTTGGATATCAAACTTGGTGGCATTTTTCTGAATTGGACTTAGTCTTGGTGCAACTCGATTGCAACTGTGCACACTGAAAATGTTATTTCATCACAGTGCATCAGTGCACACAGAACAATCTGCTCTGCAC
>JAOWBN010210952.1:0-13929 GCA_028565015.1 Pinguicula moranensis | reverse complement strand
CTGCAGGATATCTGTGGGGATTAGTCGGCGGGCCCCTGGGCCCAAAGGATACCCTGATCTGTGATTCTGAACTCAGTATTCTGATTACTTATAAAAAAAAAAAAGAATAATGATGGCGATGGCAATGAGGCGATGGATCAGTGGTGGTGGCTATTCTGCTATCACGGTTAATCCATTATGTAAAAAAAATTAAAATTTTACTTGACAAGTTTGAAGAGATGCATGCATAGTATAGGGCACAAGGCAACTTGTCCCAGCGGTCCGCTACCTCTTTGGCTTGTCAAGAGGTAGCGTGATCAATTTTCAGTCGAAACATTGTGGATTGATTTCTGCCCACTATGCCACCTGGCCCAAGTGTCAGTGGAGCCCCAGTGGGGGCTTCTGCGATCTGGCCTTGTAACCTCTGGATTAGTCGGAGGAGGACCCAGTGGGCCCGAAGAATACCGGGATAGGAGGTCCCACCAAATAGCCTAGTCCTCTCTAAGGAGAGATTACCGGCTAGGGACCCGTCCGGGGTTGAACCGTGGGTATGAAATTGAAGCGGCAGCCTCGGATTACTTATAAAAAAAGCATAGCATAGGGCGTGATAAAAAAAATTGAAAAAAATTGATTTTAATCTAAATCGACCTAAAAATCATTTTTTCTCTTTCAATTTTTGGTATCGATTTTGGTTTGATAAAACCAAAAAAAATTGGTTTTTTAATTTTAACCTTATCGATTTAGGTTAAAATCGAAATCGATGAGGTTTTCTTTTTATTTTTTAAAAAGTAAATAAAGATGCAACATTTAACTTAAATCAAAATTAAACCTAAAATTTGTCTAAGTTTAAGAAATGTTCGTCCCCTCCCCATATCTCATCCCGCACTGCCAACTTTGTGGATTCTAATGGTTTTCCGTAAGAAAAGGTGAGGAATTCTAGTGTTAACCTGAAAGCATGTGTGTTGAGTTTGTGTTAAAGGTTAGTATAACTCGTCAATTCTCAATTATGGAGAATTTTTTTTCCTGTTCATTATAAATGTTGGTGAAAATTCTGTCTCGTATTGCCGTGTGGATGGTGATAACATGTACCACTTATTTACTTGAAATCCCTCATACAATAATCAAATTTAAAAGTTGACTTCTCATCTTATATGATGAATCTTATATGACTTCTCATCTTATATGATGACTTCTAGTCCAGTTCCAACCAAGGATATCCTGCAGAGGAGAAGGGTCAACCCACCTAACCAGGTGATTAATTGTCCATTGTGCAGCTTATATGATGAATTTGTTACCCACCTGTTTGCATAGTGCCCCATTACAATCAAGCTCTGGAGTGATATTGCCTCTTGGCTAGCACTAGTTCCTATGGCAGCGGCCCCTGGTGGAGTATCTACTCCTAATCTCTTGAATCACTCTACTTCTTCTCCTCAGGGTGTCAGTGCGGCTGCTTGGAACTCGATATGGCTGGCAATGATGTGGTCCATTTGGAAGATAAGTTTTCTTCCTCTACTCCTAACAGCCAGTTTCTACTTTATGGTGTGCAGAGAGCAGTATGGCTGTGGCTGCGAGCCAGGAGGCTACCAAAACTATTCCCATACAGCTTTGCAGATTGGGTCTTAAACCCCCAGGCCTGCCTACACTTCAGTTGATTATATGGCTATGAGGCAGAGGGGTGTGACATCTGGTTGTTGTCCACCATCTGTTCCTGAGGAAAGCTGGGTTAGGTGCAATAGACAGAAGGGGATCAACCATGACGATATAATCTTGGCCTGTGTTCCACTTATTGTTCTGTATAACTATCTTTGCTCTTCCATGTGGTACAGGATAGGCACCAGTGGCTGGTGAAACATCTATGAGTGCAATAACTCCTCGTCGAGGATAGCTAACTTAAACCAGCTGCTCCTGATGCTAAGTTAGCTAAGTAACAGGCTAACTAATCTTAGTGATGCAGTTTTGTTTGGCATTTCACTATTGTCAGTATGCATGTCTCTATTCTGTTTCACATTGAGCTTGTGGCTTATCATTTATGTCTGGTGCTGCCTCACTACTTTCCATTTCAATAAGGTGCAGGTTAGGTCCTGAAGGATGTGTGTCAACATGGACATCATCTTAGATCATAGCTCAAACTCTAGTGCATTCTAGATGATTAGCAACAATCTAGTATCTACGAAGCTATAAGGTATGCAAGATGAGGTATGAGTCACTTGTGGCCTATGCTAAAGACTCCTGTCGCCACAGATACACTGATATTTTTGGCAGCCTGCATAGCTGAAGGATTAGACCAATGTTGCAATCGTCCAGCTGCCTAGTTCCTTGCTGCTCTACGAGTGCTAATCCTCAGATGAGTATACAACCACAAATATCCTCCATGATGCCTGGCTGCTGACCCAAAGAGCTACTAGATTCTTTGCAGAACAATTCTGCTACTCCTAGATCAGGAAGTATGATGTGACAAGAAGATGGAGCTGGACCAGACTGTTACAACTTTGAAGTATGCAACTAACTTTGAGCTGGCTGAACTGTTCTCAGCACTAGGGACCTGATTTCAGGAATCACTCTGACTCCCATAAAGCACCAAGGACATTGATGTAAAGAGTAACATGGTCCTGCAGGGTAATGAGGATTGGAGTATCCTATTCAGAAGGGGCATCTACCATAAGGGTGCCACCTAGAATCCTTATTACATAGACTATGCTCCTGCATGTGAATGAGACTACTCAATATTGAACTGAAGCATGCTACAAGCAGAAAACAAATTATTCAAAACCACTAAAAGGACATGGATGACAGAGAAGACATCAACTTGTTGAATCTGAAAAGTGAAAGTTCATACCATAAAGGAGCCATTCAAAGTCATAGAAATAAAGGAGACTATGCACATAGACTAGCAACATGGATACAATGAGAGTACATGGACGTGTAGGTGTAGGAGGCTGGTTTGTTGCCTTGAAAGTGAACTGTTATACCTCTGCCAATCCGGATATACCCTCTATACATTACAGGGATAGCTCACCAAACTGAAAGAAGTTATGTACCAATATTCCTATAAAAAGAGTATTGATAAGTTGATAGTCATGATATCCTGTTTGGTGAAGAGCGGATGATGGCGATGAACTGAATGCGGAGATGCTTTGTGATCTTCTATGAGGCTAGGGGAGCCATGTACTAGATCACCCTTAGCTATATTGGAGGGTATGATGGAAGGGCAGGATATACAGTTCATGATCAAGAAATCAACCACTAACTTCATCCTTATAGGTCCATTGCACAGGAGATATCTAGTCTTGGGCCTGTATTTTTTCGTTTTGATTTTTCTTTGTTTTCCATTCTGTAAATAACTTATACCATATATATATATATATGAAATTTGGCTTACCCAAAAAGAAAAAGTTGACTTCTCATTCATATGTATTAAAGTACTCACAAGGTCATCATACATAATTTTAAAATATCTGAATTTCAATGCAGCAATGAACTATAGAATGGTTTGGAAACATGCTTCTTTTGCACGAATAAGAACATCACCGGGTGGCATTAAACCAGATGAGGGGAAACATGGTTGTTGAATCATAGCTGTGAAACAATATTTCTTTAGAACATCTACATAAAGCATATAAGAGATAACTATCAAGATTTATAAAATCAAGCCGAGCAAACTTCGATGAACCTTTGGCAAAGTAATCCATTTACCCTAAATAGAACCATTTACAACCTACAAACAATAATATTTTTAAATCCAAAATGATAGTATCCATTGCAAATGGAACTGGAAGAGTCATTAATGACAATGCTTTTAGCTTTGTATTACTAATGGAGTAGAGCAAAATGACTCTATTAAATTCCAGTGCTTCTATTTAATGAAGTTGCTGGAACTCAATACATTAAATGACGCAACGCATGTTGGGTTGCAACGGAAACAACCTCTTTGTATACTTACAAGAGTAAGGCCGCGTACATCCGATCCCCCAAACTCCAACTTTATTGGGAATATAATAGGTATGTTGTTGTTTTAAATCCAAAATGACGCAACCCACCTACATGCACATATCTTAACCTTAAAAGTAACACATCCAAAGTAACATAAGCAAAACGAACGTAGAAATGGAAAATCGAAGTCAAGAAACATAAATTTGAAACAATACCAATAATTTCAAATAACAAATGACGCAACACACATACATCAACACATTAATCTTTAGAGGCGAAACAACCATAGAAATGGAAAACCGTAAACAAGAACGGTAGATATGATAAATCTAGAATCTGAAATCAATTATATATCACACTATACATAGATTAGGGGTAAAAAGTTTGACGACAATCGCGTGGAGGAGTAAAGAGGCTAGAAAGTAAGAATCTAGGGCGAATTTGAAGGAGAATTCTGGAGTGAACTTGCGACCAGACTTTTAGTGGCAAAATGATACAAAGAAGAATTAGGAAGCGACGGGATTAGGGTTGGTGTCGAGGGAGATTTGGGGGTTTATTGGTAGCAAAATGTGTAAATATTAGTAATAGGTGAGGATAGCGGGTCATTTGGAGGCAAAATTTTCGGACGAGATTTCAATACACCTGAAATTTTTCGAATTGAAATTCGTCTGCAATCGATGAACAATTCTGGATTGACGTATCGGTATACCTCGACCCAAAAATAAAAACGTGGGCGTGAAAAATTGGGTTAGCAGGGAGGTGGGTTGCAGATTTCTTATCACAACACAATGGGATAGGCTTTGATAAATGTACTCCAAGATCAACAAGCAAATATGAAATCCATGAGAGTTAGTACCAAACATGTTGTGCATGTGAAAACCCCAAAATACATTAATTATCAACCAACAATCGGTTTACCAAACTGACCTTAAGAGCTCCAGATAAATGATTTCTTCTCAAGGGAAATTAAAATTCAAAATCCAAGTAGAGTACAATCTACAAACTTATAATACAACTATAAATAATTTTCCAGATAAGAAAAGAAAGGAGCAAGACAAAAGCTGGCCTTAGATAAGCAAACCCTGGAACTCTATACAAAAACTAACAAATCCTCTTCAGCATGTAATGCCTTTCAATGATACGACTAATCAACTGCTAAAACTAGCACAGAAAGGGAACAGACAAAATCTGATGCTCCAGCAAGCCAACAACAGATATAGAGGAAGAATGATCCTCCAAAACCAAACTAATCAGCAAACTGAGGGGTGATGATATGAAAATGTACATGTCCTCTGACACTGTGAGCGTTTATCAGATTGTATTTTGCAGTTGAACCACAAATTTCTGGGAATTTTAGCGGCAATCCAATGCCGAAAACATAAATCATCTGAGGTGGGTATCAGGAAGCTTTGTTGCGTTTTTCTTCGAGTATGGAACCCTCTTTAAGCGCGATTTGTGCCTCATTCTCCCTCCCTAAAGCAAAAAGAGCAGCAGCTTGTAGATAAGAAGCAATATGCCAAACAGGAGATATAACTTGTGCTTGCACAGCATCATCAAGGGCATCTTGAGGCATATCACACATGAGATGAGACAAACTACGGCGAGCAAACACAGTTGGCGAAAGCATCGTTCCAACCTTGATAAACTGCAAAAGAGGATTCAGACTTGCTCTTTATACAAACTGATAACTGAAAAACGGAAAAGGCGTAAAGGGTGGTGGCAGTGATATGGGGTTTGGATCGCATAACAAGTGTACACATTATTCAAGGCTGAATCGAGAGTCCTAACGGAACTTTCTCTCTCTACTTTGAATTCTCTCTCGCATCTCTCTTCCTCGGCAACCATCACATCTTTCGATCTTCACAACCCCATCGGGGCCGATGGCGGTTGAGGAGGTTACCCTTCCTCCTCCGCTAGCGGCGACGGCTACGACCAGTCTGACTGAGGTAGGCACGGATTCACAAATTCATGGAAACAGAAGTCCCGACACCGAAATGGAAGCAAACCCCACGACCACCAACCTCCGGGTTGGAAGGAAAAACTGGATCTCTCCGGATGCGCTCCGGGAAGAAGGAGTAGTTTTTTACCTTTCCAACTTCCCGGATGGGTGGAAAGAACAGGAAATACAAACGGCGCTGGGTGAACTCGGGGAGGTGGTCAGTGTTACCATTCCAGCAAAGTTGGACCAAGCAGGGAAGCATTTTGGCTTTGCCAAATTCAAATCGATTAAGGATACCATTGGGCAAACAGTAGTGAAACTCAATGCCCTGAAGGTTGGGGAAGGTCTGCTTAAGGCTAATGTGGCCAGGTTTCAAAAAGGCAGTCTCGCCCCGAACAGGAAAGCGGCGGTAACCCGGAAACCTCCCCACGGCACAGTGGGAGTACCAACAGTGGAAGTTCAGAAAATCAGTGTAGAACCTACGGCGGAAGAGACAAACTGGCTAAAATTGTGTCTGGTGGCGGTTCTACAGGGGGTCTCCAGGGATCAGATCGTCCGCGAAATACGCAGTCAGACGGGGCTGGAGGCGGTGAAGGTATCACTCCTGCCGGGAACTCAGGTACTGATCCAAACATCCTCGGACACTGAAATGGAAGCCTTTCTTGGGGACACCCAGAGCTGGCAGAAGCTTGGACTAACAGAAATTCGACGGTGGTCCCCGGAAGCGGCATCACACCCCAACGACCGATGGGTTACTTTCAGCGGAATTCCGGTTCAGTGCTGGAATTTGCGTATATTTCGGGAGCTCACGGCAACAATCGGGCAGCTGATCCAAGTTGAGGAACCGCGATCAGAGTTCCAGGACTTTGACTGCGTAAGACTCCTAATCCGCAAGTTCAACCCATTGCAATCTGTCTGTCCGATAACCCTGCTAATGAAGGAGGGGGAGTACCCAATCCAGGTTCGGGAGGAGCCCCGCGTATGGAAGAAGATGCTCGACCAAAGGAGGGTGGCAGCGGTTAAACAGCCACCGGAACTGGATGTTGAGGAATGGCCGGAGCTGCGGGATACGGCCAACGCCTCAACGGTCAAACTGCCTAGGGGCAGTACGGGGATTCCAGAAAATGATGCCACGAAGGTGGTAACAACTTCGATACTGCACAAGGGTACTATGGGAATTTCAGAACATGTGGCAGATGGGATGCCATGTGATCTCGAAGATAGGTCTGCACAGGTCCCAAGGGGCTCAGAGTCGGAAGCAAATATGGAGAGAGGAGTGCCACGTGATCACGAGAACAGGCCTTCTCATCACCCAACAAGGTCTGATACGGAAACTCTGCCGTTGGTCACAGATATTATGCCGTTGGTCACAGATCCAGATACACGGCCAGAATTCTCTGCTGATCGGAGACAGGTTGTTTCTCCGGGGCTCGTCGGAACTGAGCAGAAGTCAACCTTCATGGAAGAAGTGACATTCAGCGTAGAAGCCCCCCGGCAGGAACTAGTGCAGGCCCCAGAACTGTGGGGTATGAGCTCCACACGGGCAGATGTTTGCGGGTCACCGCAGTTGGACAAGGGATTCCGATATGGCTCATCTAAGAAGCGGTCCCAAGCCAAGAATAGTGTGGACAAAGGCCTCGGACAGCTAGGAGCCGAAGGTAGGAAGGATTTGGGTGCAGGGTCGGCTACAAAGGGCCTTACGGCTGAATATGAGACGGAAAAGCAAGACAGAGATGGCCAGTCCCCGCGAATTGAGGGATCATCGCAGGATGCTGGCAAATTCTGGGAAATAAATGAGAATGCTGAGGGCAACAGGAAATTCCCTTCCGACAGCGAAGAAGGGGAGATCCGGACATTGCGGGGTAAACAGAAAGCGTATGACTCAGATTCCGTACAAGGAATAGATAGGGATAAGGGTTACAAGGGCTCACAGAAGGCGCAACGAAAATCAGGAAGAATTTTAGTTGCACCACGGAACCCCCGCATCGGTTAGGAGGTAAAACAAGGCGGCGCAAGGACTAGGCCACAGCGAGGGCAGCAGGTTCCTCAATGAAGGATAAAATACTATATTGGAACAGCAGGGGGTTACGAAAAGCGAAGCGGAACATCAAACAATGGAAAGCTAAACATGATCTTGGCTTGATTGCCATAGCAGAGCCTTTTCTTCCTGCGTATAGGATGAGCCGGTATGCACTCACGTTTGGACTTGATAGGTTCATGGCAAACGAATCAGAGAATGGAAAAATCTGGGTATTTTGGGCTGCCGGTGCAGACTTTGAAGTAATCTGCGTCCACGAACAGGCTATCTCAGGGAAGTGGAAGCAGGGCAGCACCGTACTGCTGGTGACCTTTGTGTATGGTAAATGTTCGTATGTGTTGAGGAGGTCGCTGTGGGAATATCTAGATCAGCTACAGCCGCAAGGATGCCCGTGGATTGTACTAGGGGATTTTAACGTCCTGCGATCCAATCATGAGCGGTGTGGGGGAGCAAGCAGGCCACTCACACCTATGATGGACTTTAATGAATGTGTTCATCGCTGCGCACTCATGGAGCTGAGGAGCAATGGCACCAAACTGTCGTGGTGTAATGGATAGATGGGCGCAAGCAGATGCTGGGCACAGTTGGATAGAGTGCTGGTTAATGCAGAATTCCTCCGCTGGCGTGTCAGCAGTAGCTACTCCTTGCTACCTAGAAAGAGGTCAGATCATAGGCCTTTGTTGGTGGATCTAACAGAGGCAAACAGACATTTGGGTCGAAGACAGTTTCGCTTCCAGAACATGTGGACTTCAAGTGATCTTTTTTTGCCATTGGTTCAAACAGAATGGAATGCTCATAGTGGCCCACCAGGTCTGATTTTACTGGGAAGGAAACTGAAGCATCTGAGAACAGTCCTGCGTGTCTGGAATAGAGAGAGTTTTGGTAGAGTGGAATTACACACTAGCAACCTTGAAGCAAAGCTAAATCGGCTAGAGGATGAATTGCAGTTAAGGCCCTCCGAAGAGCTAGAGGCAGATTTCCTGGCAACCAAGGCTGAGCTTTTGCTTTGGGAAGATCGAGAACACTGCAGGCTAGAACAACAAGCTAAAAAGGCCTGGATCTCTGGTGGAGATAGGAACACTAAGGTTTTTCATGCTGCGCTAAAGGTGAAGCAACATAAGCAGAATGTAGGCAGCTTGCTACTACCAGATGGGACACGTCTTGCAGATTCACGGGCCGTGCACCAAGCTGCAATCTTGCATTTTCAGAACATCCTGGCACCCTTAGAACCAAGCACAAACCTCCAGAATCTGGAGTTACATGTTCTCTGTGATGCAAAGCTGACAGTTTTAGAAAACGACAGGATCAGGGAAATCCCTACAGAACTAGAAGTTCGAGACGCCATATGGTCAATCCCTAGCAACAGTTCACCCGGGCCGGATGGATTTGGCGCAGGTTTTTTCAAGGCCACCTGGAATATCATTGGGAAAGACATTACTGGGGCGGTCAGGGACTACTTCACAGGCACGCCACTGCCTAGAATGTTCAGATCCAATACAATTACCCTCATTGCCAAAGTGGATCCGCCTCAGTCTTTTGATAATTTTAGGCCGATCAGCCTTTGTACGGTTGTTAACAAGGTGATCACGAAGATACTAGCTCACAGGGTGAGTTCACTGATGGCTAAACTGGTTGCAGAAGAGCAGGGCGCCTTTTTGGCAAACAGGTGCATACTGGAAAATACTACATTAGCCCAGGAAATGTTTCTCTCTTTGAATAAGAAAAAGGCAGGGGGCAATGTGGCTTTCAAGATTGATATGAGCAAAGCCTTCGACAAAGTACAATGGTCCTTTCTAGAGGCTGTGCTGGAGGCCAAGGGTTTCTCTTTTGAAGTCAGGAGGCTGATAATGGGCTGCATACATGATCAGTGGTTCTCCGTCCAACTAAATGGAGCCGCTGATGGCTTTTTTAAATCATCACAAGGGCTTCGGCAGGGGGACCCTTTATCCCCCTACATGTTTATTCTTGCCCAGGATGTACTCTCCCTGCTGTTACGTCAGGCTCACAATGACGGCGGAATCAAGAGATACCACCACCCAATAGGCGCGCCACTAATATCACATTTGATGTATGCGGACGACATACTTATTTTTTCAGGTGGTGATGCAAGATCAGTTAGAACTGTTAAGAGAACATTGGAATTATACTGCACATGGTCCGGGCAGCAGGTTAGCTGTGACAAATCTGCCGTTTTTATGTCCAAACACATTACTCAGGCGCGAAGAACTCAGATTCTTGGGATAACAGGATTTAGGGAGGGTACCTTTCCTATGACTTATTTGGGAACACCAATAAGTACAGGGAAATTGACAAGGCTAATGCTAGAGCCAGTGATGGAAAAGATAAGAAGAAAGGTGTCTGGGTGGAAAGGAAAAATTTTGTCTCAAGGTGGAAGGTTGGTGCTGATCAAACACGTTATGGGGAGCATGCCTATACACATAATGGCTGGAATAAAGCTACCTCACTACGCAATTACGGAGCTCCGAAGGATGATGGCTAACTTTTTTTGGGGTGAACACGAAGGAAAACCAAAACTGCATTGGAGAAGATGGAAAGCCCTTTGTAAACCCGAAGGTGAAGGTGGAATAGGAGTACGCGATGTAGAAGAAATACAAAAAGCCTTAGGAATGAAGCTGTGCTACAAAATCCTCACTGAAGATAACTTCTGGACCCGCTTTTTCAAAGCCAAATATACTAGGGATAAGCATTTGATGGAAAGGCAATGCAAGGCCACAGATTCCCGGCTATGGAAGTTTATCATGGAAAGCAAGGAGGAAGTAGCGGAAAATATTCAGATTCGCCTCAAAGGCGGCAATTCCTCCTTCTGGTACGACAGGTGGATACACGATACTCCATTAGCCACCCGAGTCACAAATATTGTTGAAAACAAGGCACGGATACAGGACTTCAGCTGGCTAGGACAGTGGGATCAGCCTCATCTTGTCCAAGCCCTTGGAGAAGAGTTGGCCAGTGAGGTAATGGCATCCAAACCGCCAAGCTTGGCACTTGGCAGAGACACTGTCATTTGGAAACCAGAAACTGGTGGTGATTTCACTACCAAGTCGGCCTGGAACATCATCAGAGAAAGAGCCGAGGCTTTTGAAGTCAAAGATTGGGTTTGGAACAAGATCCTCCCAGTCAAAATCTCACTTTGTGCGTGGAAGGCATGGCACAAGTGTCTTCCCACTGATGATCATTTAATTAGGAAAGGAATCACACTAGTGTCAGCATGTCACTGCTGTGTACAAAGAGAGCAAGAGTCTATGGACCATATCTTGTCAACTGGCAGCTTGGCCAGGGGAATATGGGAGAGAGCAGCTGTGCTTTTAGGCGTTATTTTCTCTAACCCACAGAGCTGGAAAGACAGAATTCTACAATGGAAAATTATGGCCAGCAGGTTTGGGCTGAAAGGGTTTCTATTTACTATAATTCCTTCTATTCTAACTTGGGTTCTATGGCTCCACAGGTGCAGGGCGCGCTTTGAAGGAACAACCCACACGGCAGATCAGATCTGGCTGGAGGTAAGAAATCAGATTGTCTCCATTGTTGAACTTACCACTGTTAAATTTTATATGCAGGTTCAAGATGCTAGGTTGCTTGAGCAACTCAATATAAAGCCACACTGGAGGGCAAGAGGTCGATTCAGGATTGTCAAGTGGTGCAGACCGCCAGCCGGATGGGTTAAGTTAAACACGGACGGAAGCTGCATAGGGAACCCGGGGATCTCCGGAGGGGGTGGCATCATTAGAAACGAGCATGGCGACATGCTGGGTGCTTACTGCGTGCCCCTGGGGATTGGCACAAATAATAGTGCAGAGCTACAGGCGGCGACAACAGGGTTGCGGATATGCAGGGAACAGGGTTGGACTAACATTATTCTGGAGACGGACTCCTTGCTGCTGACGAACTGGGTGAAGCAGAACCACTGTACCCCTTGGTACTTATGGGACTTCTGGGAGGCCTTTGAAAAAGAGATGGTTGGTGCACGGGTTCATACACAGCATCAGCTAAGGGAGGGCAATAGCTTAGCCGACTTCTTGGCTAAACTGGGCTCTGCTGGCCAAAACAGGACATATTTTAATGCGCAACAACTGCCAAGAACAGCTAGAGGAATCTTGCGCTTGGACAAGTGGGGACTCCCGAACATACGGCTTGATTAATCTAAATAGCCGACGATATGTATGGTGTAGAGATTTAGGGCAAGGGACATAGCCCTATATCCAGTCTTTTTTGTAAACAGGCTTCCCGGCCTAAAACGGGTCTCCTTTTATTAATGCACTAATTTTATCAAAAAAAAAAGTGTACACATTATTCATAAACAGACTCACCTGTGTGTAGCATTCAATAGTGACCATAAAATCTTTACTCCTGAAGGCGATATCACCCTTCTTCTTTGAGTTCAGGGTTTCCTGCATCTGATTTGTCCACATCTGGAAGGATAGCTGGATAAACAAAATAGTTAAGTTTGTTAGGAGGAACATATATTGCAGAAGTTCACCTGTTGAAACTAATGGTTGAAGAGACATGGCAATGATTTTGCATCAAGTGTAAGCATATTCATCACAAGGTGATAAGCAAAGCTCTTAATTCAAATAGATCAAGCCATGAAACTTTCAAGTAAGATTAACAAGTAAAAACCTCAGTTGCTGCTCCCTCATCATCTTTGTAACCAAGCTTTTCCAATATCTCATGTATTGCCGTTAAATCCATCCTTACGCAAGCTTCACCAAGAGCTGAAAGAGACATTGCCTCTCCTTGTTCAGGTATACCCATCAATACGAGTGAAGGAGTCTGAATTTAACCAAATTTACCACAGAAACTATATTAATTAGACTAATATGTAAAAATGACCAGGCTTTGCTACAGAATAAGAGTGTTAGTCAATGGCACTCAAGAACTACCCGTAAACATCTTTCTATATGAACCGCACACATCATTCAAGAGAGAGAAGCAAGTATCTTCACCACTGATGTGAATATTCGAAAATACTTAATGCAAACTTTCTAAAGATAAAATCAGCTCCTATTTCAAACTGAGAACTTGATGAGTTATGTTGCATTCAAACAAAAGGGGAAAAGGGAAGTGAAGTCTTCACTTAAAACATGTCTCACTATAAAATTAACCAAGGCTTAATGGCCAATCATTGCCAAAAAATCCTTTGAGGATCAAATGAGTATCAGGAATTCTCGAGGGAAGTAAAGAAGAGTTAAAAGACTAACAATAGCCTAATCGAATCAATTCCATTCTCTTGTCCAGCCTGCTCTCATAATCAACATTTTTTTTCTTGATGCATCACTTGAACATTTCCAAGTTATCACTTTTAGTTTAGTTGTCTAAATAGATGTTTGCAATTTGCAGTCATCTTCTATTCATTCTTCTCCATGTACCTTCTGCTTGTTAAAAGTAATGATATTTATCTGAATCGATACCTCCTCCTTTAAAAAAAAAAAAATACCTACTGCTTTCAATCTCAATTTTCAATTGTATTTGCTTGTTTTCATTAGCATTTGGTACACAACAAAACTTAATCACACGAACAAAAGACAGTATGTTATACCCTATGAAATATGATCTGATGCAAAATGAGTTAAAGGAAACTACACAGAATATTTTTGTTACGGAAAAGATGCTTAATCAATAGATGCAACAATGCCCCTCGTGATAAGCAAGTAATATTCAAAATGTAAATAGACATTAGTTTTTTCCATGAAAACAGATGTTATCTAGTAAGGAGATATAATAATGCCCCAGTGATTAGCAAGTATATTCAAAATTCAAACTTTGAGCCACGAAAATTAATTATTGGAATAAGATAAGTATCTTCCATGCTGTAAGTATTAGATGCAACTGTGACAGAAATTGAGAAAGCATGCTCCATAAACGAAATAACCTCAGTTTCCTTTTGAAGAGGAATCAATGCAGTAACCAACGATTTCGTGTTTGGCCTTTCACGGGGCTCATACTGCAAGCATCTTGATGCCAATCTCACTAACTCAGTTCCATCATCATTGGAGAATTGACCTTCCAAGCAAGAATCAATAAA
>JAOWBN010210942.1:0-13930 GCA_028565015.1 Pinguicula moranensis | reverse complement strand
TTGTGCTGAAACGAAGCAAGGATATAATTTTACCATCATGAGAAGATTGTGCTTCATCCAATACTGGACGGCAAACTTACAATCAAGCACGCGCTTATGTCCTAGTTTGTTACTATAAACAACATATGTACTCAACAATTGACGATACAATTTTCGTACTCCAGGAAATATCCAACAGATGCCATAGTCAATGCGCACCATTAGAAGAAATATTCTCAATTTAAGAATTCCAAAACCAGCAAACAATTTAAGGAGCTGTATAATTTAGGAAAAAGATTCATAAATTTAACCATATGAGGCATGTCATTCTTATTAGCCCATATGTTAAGATAATTACAAAACAAGGATGCCAACTTTCAGCCATATTATAAAATCACGGAAGGAACGTAAAGCATTGTGAGCACTGAGCATTAGTCAACAGATAAGCAGCTAATATTTTGGAAAAAGATTAAAAAAATAACAATATTATTATTCATATGTGGCATATCAATCTTTTTTTTTGAGGGAGGAGGGATCCAGATGCATGTTATTCTTATTACCGTATGAAATTTGTTGAGCATCAAGTTATGGTGCCAAGGTTCAACCGCATTGTACAATCACCAAAGGAACGAAGAAAATGCTGACAAATAATTTATGTTGTGGCTAAATTTACTTCAACCAATCAGCAATAGTTTCATCCATTACCCCATATGATCATCCAGGGTGTTTCAACGTTCCACCACAGAAAATATGGGAATATTGACATAGAAACTACATGAAAATTTTAGCCAAAAAACGGATTCAATTTTCAAATGAAAAAGGTTTTATTTAACAACTTGGAAACCAAAACTTTCTCCCAGTGCTGCCAAATCCTCCTAGCTATTGATTCAAAGTGATGCTTTATTGTCAAGCCAATACAGGCACACTTTTAATTTCATCCTAATTGATCCATCTATGAACTGAATGAGCTATATTCATTTAAATCAGTGCAGAATCGTATTAAATACCGGGTTTATCTTGTTTCTCCCATGATCCTTTCCGGCATAGATTTTACATGACTGAAACAAGAGATAAGACAAATGCTTACAAGTTCAAGAAGAGTACTTACAAGAATAATTTTAGTTTCGTCCAACTCCCTCTGAATTTTCAACAGCTTGTCAGCCTCAGCAGGGTCCTTGAATTTAGAAGCAAGAAATTGAGTGTCTATATGTATAAAAGAAGGAGAAGACGAAACATAGTGCTTAATCAAGAGAAGTGCCACCAATCAATTCAGAGTTTCGCACCCGAATAAATGGATTAAAAATAATACCTGAAACTTGGTCAGAGCCTCACTTAGATAAGGCCATTGTTGTGTGCTATCATCCTGAACAGTTTTCCATGAATCACCAAAGTTCTTTTGATATTCCCCCAAAACCTGCCAAACCATCATAAATTAATTTTATTTTAGTAATATAACGACTATCGAAAGGAAAATCTTTCATAAATATCAAAAATTTATATCCTACCTCGTTGAACAATGAAAATGCACTTCGGGCAGGGTAGTGGTCATCCATGAAACCCAATACACATAGACCATTCTGATTGTATGAGTGAACCTTGTATTCTGATTGGAAATGGCACATAAGTTTTTTTGGGCGAATTCAATAAAAAAAAAACTCACCAGGACCAGGATACAGGAACAGATTAGGACAGAGAATCAATTGTTGTGTGAACAGTTCGCTACTTTTTTATTCATATACTTCAGATATATTTCCTACACTTGGTAAATAGATTCATAGAACACCGATGATGCTTGCGTCTGATTTACCAATGAGCCAAAAGCATTTCAAGCTTGAGGAAGACAGCAGATTTGGCACACAAAATGAGCACCAACACAATCACACAACTTTCAAGTATGCCTCATACAATTGACAATCAGATTCCTTCAAATGCAATAAGATACGATATAAATTTGAACAGGGGTAGGGACTAAAGTAAGCCCATGAAAACTGCCAAAAAAAACCCATCAAACCATCCACATCTCCATAAGAATAAAATCAACATTGTGCAGGTCACGCCCATGATGTCCCTTATAAAATAATAATGAACAATATTCTTAATTTAGAAGAAGTCAATATTTATCTGATTCTCTTCCTATTTTGTTACTTCCAAAACGTTTTTCTTCTTCACAAGCCATAAAATGCACCTGATCTTTTAAATAGAATAAACATGAACCATGCCATATTTTAAGTATATTGATCAATTCATTACAGATAAACAGAGTTATCGATGAATCAGAGACAGCATAATCATCCGCAAGGGGAATGTGGTGAGCAGAATCATGAATAAACAATATAAAAGAATATTCCAAACCATTTATCCATCGAAGCTAAAAGAGCAGATCAAACGAAATTTCAAGATAAATCCAAAACAAAACCAATTGATCGGGATGAAATGCATCAAAATAACCAAAGGAACCAAAAAGCCCTAGCCCACATAACGCAACAACAGACACACCGGATTTTCCATAGCTGAAATATTTTCATTCCTATTCCAATAAAGGAGAAACAATTCGGATTTTACCTTCATGCTGCACCGACAGCCGTTGGCTGGGGAGGGTTCGCTTAGCTACGGTCCTCCCCACAAAAACAATAAACTCCTTCACGCTCGGCCGTTGAAAGAACCCGAAACTGCTAAGATCCGATGCGTTGGCCAGGATCACCGGATCCGCACCCTCTGGAGTGCATTTCAGTACCATCAAAGCCGTGATCTTTACCATCTTCCCGTCCACTCTTCCTCTTCGTCTTCCTTTTTGCAATGAAAAAAAAGGGGAAATCTAACTGCAAATAAGACGAATTCGGCTTTTTGAACGAAAATTCTGGTCCGCCTGAGTAGTGAAGAAAAGCAAAAGACCGTCAATGGAGGAACCTTCTGGCTCCTGAGCTATTTGTTCAACTATTATTACTTGTGATTTCGTTATTGCTTATGCTCCCTGATTAGGAAAGAACGAAGGCTGTTAAAGCCTAAAGGGATCTGATTCGATGTTCTCGATCAGCTCAAGCGATTGGTTGGGCATTTTTGTCATTTACTAATTGAGAAAAACATTTTTCTCAAATCATTCCCAATTTTTTGGATGAAATTGTTTGGAATGAATATCTCTTAGAAATAAAACTTTACATATGAGGTGTATTACCTAAACGCTATGCTAAATGTCAAATATGCAAAGAAGGGAAGTCCAAGTGTTAGAATAGGTGTATTCAAAATAATAAATAATTTTGGCAATACAACAAATAGCAAGAGATAAATGACAAATATCTCTAGCCAAATTTTATAAATAGAATCTTATAATAGAAATAAAATGTGGAGTAAAAAAGTGTAGAATTGTTCTTGGGAGAAGAGAAGTAATCTTTCGAATATCTATCATCCTTTGTATTCATCATATTACTATTATTATTGATTTCACAACACGTTATCAGCACGACTCTACTACCGAGTTAATTCCACGAGATAACTATGAATTTAATCAAATCAAATGAGAAAAATGCATGCTTCACAGACATGGTAACAACACACATCATACTCAAAAATAAAAAATAAAATATTTTACTTTTTTATCTACAATAAAAGCGTATGTTAATACAATATTTAATAATGCAAAATTAATTAAAGGATTCAAAAGAGACAAATTGTACTACCACAAAAGACAAACACCACAATTGATTATGCTTTATTCCTATATAAATCTCGACGAAATTTATTGAGTTTTAAAGATATTCATCAAAATGAATATTATATCGAGATTATGAACAAAATGAAGAAGAATACTTATGTATTACATAAATTATTTCGAGTAATAAATGCATATTAGAAAGATTATCCGCAATGTCCTATGGATTGTATTACACAACAATAAAAATGGTTGAAACTTAAACAGTTGAAAGTCAAAAGACTACTAAAACTTTTAAAGTTTTGACATGATTCATTGGGTCATCCGAATCATTTATGATACGAAAAATTATGAAAAAATCATGTGGTCATTCAAAAACCAATAGATTTTTCAACGAGTGAATTTTCATGTACTGCTTACTATCAAGGAAAACTGATTACAAAGTCTTTATTAAATAAAGTTGAGAATGAGAACCCTACATTTTTTTGAAAGAATTCAGTGAGATATATGTGGGCCTATACACCCACTATGCGAACCATTTAGATATTTTTATGATTTTAATTGATGCATCAACTAAATGATCGCATATGTGCTTGTTATTTACTCGCAATTTAGCTTTAGCAAGATTAGTTGCACAAATAATTCGTTTGCAAGCTCATTTCCCTAATTTTTCAATAAAAAAAATTCGACTAAATAATGCTGCTGAATTTTCATCACAAGTCTTTAATGACTATTGTATGTCAATTGGGATAACAAATGAACATCTTGTTGTACATGTTCATACACAAAATGGTTTGGCTTAATCATTTATTAAACGCCTCCAATTGATTGCAAGGCCAATGTTTATGCATTCTAAACTTCATGTATCTGTTTGGGGACATGCAATTTGGCATGCAACATCACTTATTCGTATTAGGCCAACAAGTTATAATAATTTTTTTCATGATGCAATGATTTATGGTCAAAAACCAAATATTTTCCATCTAAGAATATTTGGATATGCGGTATTTGTATCAATTACTTATCCACGACATACGAAGATGGGTCCTCAAAGAAAAATAAGAATTTATGTTGGATATGAATATCCCTCGATAATTAAATATTTAGAGTCTTCAACTGAAGATTCATTTACAGAAAGTTTTTTTGATTATCATTTTGATGAATTAATTTTTCCAATATTAGGGGGAGAAACTATATAATTAAAAAAAGACAATATCCTGGCGTGAATTTTCACTATCACATTTTGATTCTTGTTCTCGACAATGTGAACTTGAAGTTCAAAAAATTATTCATTTGCAAAATTTAGCAAATCAATTATCAAATGCATTTACCGACCTGCAGAAGGTAACCAAATCTCATATACAAGCTGCAAATACTCCAGATAGACTTGATATCCTAGAAGGACAAATTTTTACAGTAAATGCGTCTAAATCACGCATGAAGCGTGGAAGACATCAGTTCAAAATATAAAAGTTCTTAAAAAAAAAGAGCAAACAAATAGAATGCTTCAGTAGAGATCCGTAATAGTCAAGAAGAGGCAAACAATATAAATGAAGAAATTCATATACCTAAAAATAAGGAGATCTCCATAAATTATGTCGTAACGGGAAAAAAAATAGAATTAAGATGAAACAAACGTCGACGATATTTTGTTTATAATATAGGATGCGATATAATGAAAGAGAATGAGGATACTGAACCTACATCTATGGAGGAATGTAAGCGCAAACATGATTGTCCAAAATAGAAAAAAAAACAATTTTTTCAGAGCTCAGTTCTTTAGAAAAACGTGAAGTTTTTGGACCAGTAGTCTCTATACTAAAAGGTATAAAACCAATTAGATATAAATGGGTATTTGTACGGGAAAAAAAATGAAGTCGTGAGATATAAAGCAGGGCTCGTTGCACAAGGTTTTACCCTAAGACCAAGTATTGATCATGAAGAGACTTATTCTCATGTGATGGATACAATTACATTTCGTTATTTGATAAGTCTGGTAATTCATGAAAAGTTTGAGATGCAGCTGATGGATGTAGTGACAGCCAATTTATATGGTTCACTAGAAAATGATATTTACATAAAAATTTCTGAAAGGTTTAAAGTGTATGAAGCACAAAGTTCAAATTTTCGAGAGATTTATTCGATTAAACTAAATTAATCTCCATATGGACTGAAACAATCCAGACGTATGTGGTTCAATTGTTTAAGTACATACCTATTAAAGGCAAACTATAAAAATGATTCAATATGACTATATGTTTTTATAAAGAAATCCGGATCAGAACTTGTCATCATTGTTATCTATGTAGATGAGTTAAATATTAATAAAACTCCTGAAAAGTTATTGAAGGCAGTAGCTTATTTGAAGAAAGAATTTGAAATGAAAGATCTTGGACAAACAAAATTGTGTTTAGGTCTCCAAATTGAGCAATTGACAAAAGGAAGTTTTGTGCACCAATCTAATTATTTGGAAAAAATGCTCAAAAGATTTTATATGGATAAAAACACATTCATTGAGTACACTAATGGTGGTAATATCACTTGATGTGAAAATGGATCTATTCCGCCCTCATGAAGATGGTGAAAAACTTCTTAGTCCTGAAGTACCATATCTTAATAAAATTTGAGTACTAATGGATCTTGCTAATAACACACAATCTGATATATCATTTTCAGTAAATTTACTAGCAAAATATAGTTCTTCTCCAACTGAAAGACACTATAATAGAATCAAGCACGTTTTTGGGTATTTTCGAGGAATATTGGTTATGGGTTTATACTATCCCAATGTATCTAACCCAAAATTAATTAGTTATGTGGATGTTGAATATTTATCAGACCCACATAAAGTTAAATCTCAAACATGTTATCTATTTACCTGTGGAGGCATAACTATTTTTTGGCGCTTTGTTAAACAAACATCAGTCCCTATTTCATCAAATCATGCAGAAATCCTTGCAATTTATGAACCAAGTTGAGAATGCATTTGGTTAAGGGTTATAACCCAACATATTCGTGCAATGTGTGGTTTGAAGACCAGAAAGGACATCCCAACTATTTTTTATGAAGATAATGCAGTTTGTGCATTGTTCAATTGAAACAATATTTCATTAAAAGGGATAGAATAAATCATATATCACTCCAAAAAATTTTACACATGAACTTCAAAAAAGGGATGACATCAATATTCAACAAGTTCGATCATGCAACAATCTGACAGATTTGCACACAAAGGCACTACTTACTGCAACTTTTGAAAAGTTTGTCAAATGGATCGGAATGAGAAAACTCAAAGATGTGGACAATAGGTGAAGATAATAAAATCATGTACTTTTTTTCCTTCACTGAGATTTTTTCCCACAGAGTTTTTTCTAGTAAGATTTTAACGAGATATGATAGAATGAATATTTAAGGTGGAGTGTTATGGAATGCATATTTTATCTATGAAATAAAACTCCATGTAAAATATATGATGTATCATTACCTAAGAGTTTCTTAGGCTAATGTCAAACATGCAAAGAAGGAAAGTCCAAGTATTAGAGAAGATGCATGCAAAGTGACAAATGATTTTAGTAATGTGCAACTAATGGTAAGAGATAAATGACAAATGTCCCTAGCAAAAAATAAGACCTTAGAATAGAAATAAAATGTAGAGAGAAAGAGTGTAGAATTGTTCTTTGGGGAAAAAAAGTTATCTTTTGAGTATATTGTCCTTTATATTCATCATGTTGTTATTATCACTGATTTCACAACATTTTCGAGATTTTTGATAGTTTAAGGTAGCAATTTTTTATTATATATATTTTTATTTTCCATTAGCGATCAAATTATAACAAAGTTATTTCTAGGTTCAATGTTGCGTAACTCATCGGTAATCTCACTTATGATTTAATTCAATCGAATCAAGCAATGGTGAATCTAGGGAGCCCTTACCCGCTCTTCCGTTGTTCCCTTTGGTGCCCAAACCCCCTTATTCCCTCTCCCAATATTTTTTATACCCAATCTTTTTGTTTTTTGCTCTCTTTCAAATTTTGAGTTCGATTCTCCTGTTGAACCAAGTTACTATGATCCAATCTACACTTTGGCGGGGCAAATTTTTTAAGGATATTAGATCATTTCTTTTTCGGCACATTTTCCCCACTAAACAAAACGAAAGCTCTTCTTAATCCTCCTTGTTCCCTCATTGATTTCAAAAGTCCCAAGAAATTGTTGATAGTGCATAAAATGGTCTACACCACTAACATAATGTGAGATTCTATTTTAATTGAAATCATGAATCATGTTTTCTGTGATGTGCTTTAATAATTTGTACAAATAATAATAATAAAGCACTATCAATATTCTCATTCAGATGGCTTTTCTCATCCTAACTGCCGTTATATTATATACATTTATAGTTGATTCCAGAAAGTGGAAGAAAATATTTTTTCCGTTTCTTTAGGATAACAAATACTAAAAAAAAAATCAACTTTATTCAGTATATTTTCAATTAAATTTGGTGTGGGTCAAATATATGCAGCCTTACCCGAGCTAACAGGAATTGATTTAACAAATACTAGAACATCACAATAAAAGTCGTTTGAAGATCATAACTACGTATACATGCTATGCTACCACACTAGAGAATCCACCATTTATGATTCCCGTTTCTCTGCCGCAGAAATGCCTTATTCATAGTTTTGAAATCAGGAACTTCATCAACTAGGCATTGATGAGGCAAACAAATTTAAACAAAGAAGATTATGAACAGTGTTATTGGGGCACGCCCCAGACCCGGCCCGCGGCGTCTCCGGGGAAGTGCTTCTGTGCTTGTGCTATCAAAGAAATATGTAGCGATTCTTCCAGATCGCAGTCAAGGGTTGGAGAATTGGGGCACAAGATCTAGAAGGAGCAAGAAGACACGGAAGGCGAGGGAAATTACTGGAGCCGTTATAACTGTAGCGAAGACGTGATGAGTTGGATAAGTCGTGGAAGGAGGGAATTGCGTTTTTATTAAGAATAGTTCATTTACGCTTCATTTACTCTATAATTCTGTTTTAACGGTTAAGCACTTTTATTAGCAAAGACTATATATTGTATCGGGTCTTGCGCCCTAAGGCAAGCATTGAGTATCAAGTTTGTTCTATTTCTCCTATCTCGCCGACTTCTTCTGTTTCTCTCTTCCTCTTCCTGTTCCAATCGTATCTGTTCAGCAGTTTTCTGTCACGATCTGTATTGGATCTGTTACATCTGGTATCAGAGCGAGGTTACTTGTGATATAAAGATTATCCACCATAGCTAAACGGAAAGGAAGACGCCTACAATTGCAGGTGAATACAATGTCTCAATCAACTGTTAATGAAGCTCAAGATGAAATCAGTCGGATGAGGTTGGAGGTGAGTTCGGGAAAAAGACCTATTAAGCCTAATGAAACACCTGATATTGACACCGGACAAGGCACAGGAGACTTGGGGCAGGAGGTTGAATTTCTGAAGTTAAGACTGGATCAGGTTACTAACGTTCTCCATGATAACACCGAATGGTTCAAATCACAATCCGAAAGATCAGAGCAGGCCATGATCTTATTCCAACAACGAATGGAGAAGCAAATGAATTCGATGATGGAGGTTTTCCATAAACAGAACTCTCACAGATCCATACTAGGAGTACCGCCTGATAAGAATGCTGCCAACTCAGGTATGGACAATCGCATCAACACTAATATGCAAAACACTCTTCATAATGAGACCAGAATGGTTGAAACCGATGAATATGGATTTGATGAATCGTTGAGGGGAAGAAAGGCTAAAATGCCTTACACTGATTTCCCGAGGTTTAATGGACTTAAACCTCGTTCTTGGGTGGAGAGATGTGGGGCGTTTTTTACTATCTACACTGGAATTAAAGACTATGAGAAGGTAGAATTTGCGAGGCTACATTTCGAAGGTGATGCTGATGAATGGTTTCGCAGCTTAAGGCATCCTAAACCTTCTGATTTCGACCGCTTTGTAGCCTCTGTTTTGATCAGGTTTGATACTGAAGATCCTGATAACTTGTTAGAAGAATTCATGTGTTTGAAACAGGGACCTAATGAGAATCTGCAAGAATTGTTGAGGAGGTTTGACCCTCTAGTGACATCTGTGGCTCTAGCTTACCCAGAATTTGGAGAGCTCTTCTACAAGGAGAAGTTTATTGGCAGTCTACAATTTGAATTGAGGTCAGCTGTGCGAGCAGCTAATCCTCCAACCCTACTGCAAGCTATAGCTTCGGCAAAGAAACAGGAAAGGACAGTGAAACATTTGGTAGACAAAATTCTGGATGGAGCATTTCAGAGAATGAGTATTAGGCCTGCTATTCGCCAAGGTCCATCACATCTACCTGCTATAAAGAACAAGGTTATTACCGCTCCAGAGAAAGAAAAGAGGAGGTTTATTTCTGATGCAGAAATGAAGGAGAGGTTTGAGAAGAAGCTATGCTTCAAGTGTGGTGCACCTTTTGCACCTGGGCACCGTTGTGCCACCAAGTTATTTGCTATCATGACTGACCAGGATGTGGCACCGAAACTAGTTGAGTTGCAAGAAGGGGAGTGTATTCCAGAGATTGAGGAGATGGATGATGGAGCTAATGAAGGTAACCTTTCTATCCATGCTGTTAATGGTCTTAACAATATCAATACCTACAGGGTGAAGGGGTCTTTCAAAGGGATTCCCATACACATCTTGTTTGATAGTGGGAGCTCCCACTGTTTTGTGGATGAGAGCTTTGTGAATAGAGTAAAGTGTGATTTGGAATATGTGCAACCAATGACAGTAGAGGTAGCGGATGGAAAGAAAAGAATCAGTGACGTGAGATGTAAGGAGTTTGTGTGGATGATGCAGGGTGAGAGCTTTGTGTGCCAACCTAGGACCTTCCCTCTGAAAAGCTATGACCTAATACTAGGTGGAGATTGGCTCAGGGACCATGGTTCAGTACTCTATGATTACAACAACATGATAGTCACCATCATTAAAGATGGTCTACCATTTGAAATACAAGCTTGCAAAGGGAATCAAGAAGTGAAGGTCATCTCAGCTCATAAGATGAACAGGTTGATCAAAAGTGGTATGGTCACTACTATTGGAAAGGTTTACACCGAAGCAAATGAAATGGAAGGGGATATCACTAAAGCTGAAATTTACACTGTGGAGCAAGGGAGTTGGGATACTGCTACCTTCCAGAGAACGGATGATTTCAAGCTACAAATAACTGATTTACAGAAAGAGGAGTACAATGAAGATAATGCTGTGAGATTGAAGCAGTTACTGGAAGAGTTCAATACTGTCTTCCAAGAACCTACCTCACTACCCCCAGTTCGTGGAGTAGAGCATAAGATCAATCTAATTCCAGGGGCTATTCCTAAGAAGCAATTTGCATACCGGACCCCCCACTACCAAAAGGATGAAATAGAGAGGATAGTAAACGAATTGTTGGAGTCTGGTCTGATTGAGAAAAGCCACAGCCCTTTTGCTGCACCAGTGTTATTAGTAAAAAAGAAGGATGGAGGGTGGCGGATGTGTGTGGATTATAGGTATTTGAATAGCCTAACGGTGAAGAGTAAGTTTCCTATACCTGTGATAGATGAGCTAATGGATGAACTATATGGATCAGTGTGGTTTAGCAAAATGGATCTAAGGGCAGGTTATTTTCAGATAAGGATGGCCGAGCAAGACAGTTCTCTAACTAGCTTTGTGACTCATCAGGGACAATATGAGTTCAAAGTGATGCCTTTTGGGCTATGCAATGCCCCTGCCACTTTTCAATGCCTCATGAATCAAGTCTTTGCAACCTTTATCAGGAAGTTTGTACTAGTCTTTTTCGATGATATATTGATCTATAGTGCAACCTGGGATGAACATTTGGGTCACCTTAGACAGGTATTGTCTGTCATGAAGGAGCAGGAGTTGTTTGCCAAGGCATCAAAGTGTTCATTTGGGAGGAAGTCTATAGAATACTTGGGACATGTAGTTTCTGGAGAAGGGGTGGCCACTGACCCTGCCAAAATTGAAGCTATGAAGAATTGGCCCACACCTCACAACTTGAAATCTCTGCGAGGATTCTTGGGACTAACTGGCTATTATAGGAAATTTATCAGAGATTACGGGGCAATCAGTAAACCCCTGACCAAATTATTGAAGAAGGAAGCTTTTAATTGGAGTGAAGAGGCAGAGGAGGCCTTAAGAAACCTGAAGGAAGCTATGTGCACCGCTCCTGTTCTGAGTTTGCCTAATTTCAAAGAAAAGTTTGTGATAGAGACAGATGCGAGTGATCAAGGATTCAGAGCAGTCTTGACACAGAATGGGAAACCAGTAGCTTATTACAGCAAGTCATTAGGCCAAAAACAGCAAGGGCTTTCCACCTATGAGAAGGAACTACTAGCGGTGGTGTTGGCTGTAAAAAAATGGAGCGGCTACCTACTTGGTTCCTCATTTATTATTCGAACCGATCAACAAGCCTTGAAGCACCTACTGGAACAAAGGCTACATACCATCACCCAACAGAAACTCACAGCCAAGCTATTAGGCTATGATTATGAAGTGCAGTACAAAAAAGGGAGTGAGAATAAGGCTGCAGATGCATTATCTAGATTTGGACCAGAAATGAATTCTATTTGCTGTAATATCTCGGAAGGGAGGGCTACTTGGATGATTGAGATAGCTGCTAGCTATGCTACAGATCATTCTTTTTCAACTATAATACAAGCTAAGGTGGTTGATCCGGCATCCTATCCTGAATATAAGTTGCAAGATGGATTATTGAGGAAGAAAGGAAGATTGTGTATTGGAGAGGGTACTGGCCTGAGGTCTAAAATTATCACTATACTACACGACTCTCCCGTTGGGGGACATTCTGGGATAACTGCAACTACTGCTAGAATCAAGACTTATTTCTTCTGGCCCAAGCTTAAAAGAGATGTGGAAGAGTGGGTAAAGACTTGTGGCATATGTGCAGGTAGCAAGGCTGATTCTTCAGCAAACGCTGGGTTGCTGCAACCCCTGCAGATACCTGAATCACCTTGGGCTAGCATAAGTATGGACTTTGTGGAAGGGTTACCTAAATCGGATGGGAAACATCTAATTATGGTGGTAGTGGACCGTTTTAGCAAGTACAGCCACTTTGTGGCTATGCATCATCCCTACACCGCTGAGACTGTGGCACATGTGTTCCTAGACCAGATTTACAGACTACATGGGCTGCCTAAAGAGATAATATCAGATAGAGACAGAGTTTTCACTAGCCAATTATGGAGTGAGATCATGAAGGCTGCTGGAGTCAAACTGGCTCTTAGTTCAGCGTACCATCCACAATCAGATGGCCAAACCGAACGGGTTAACAGGTGTTTGGAGACGTATTTGAGAAGTATGTGCCATCAGAAACCACACTCATGGAGTAAATGGCTTCCATTGGCAGAGTTTTGGTACAACACTACTACTCATTCTAGTACCAAAATGACCCCTTTTAAGGCTCTTTACGGGTATGAAGCATCCCACATACCCCTTCCTTGTACTGCTGATACTATTGGAGGTACGGTTAAGGAGTTTCTGGAGAAAAGAGAACTGATCCAGAGTTTACTGAAGGAGAATTTGGTGAAGGCTGTGGAAAGGATGAAAGTGAATGCTGATAGAAACAGGAAGGAGAGGAACTTTGAGGTAGGGGACCAAGTATACCTCAAGTTACACCCATATCGTCAGAACTCCCTGCAATTTCGGAGTGGTTCCACCGCTGATCAGTCCACCTGGGAAGATGCATCCCTGGTCCGGAAACATTTCCCAAAAGTTAAGCCTTGTGGACAAGGCTCTGAAAGAGAAGCGGGGGATGTAGCGATTCTTCCAGATCGCAGTCAAGGGTTGGAGAATTGGGGCACAAGATCTAGAAGGAGCGAGAAGACACGGAAGGCGAGGGAAATCACTGGAGCCGTTATAACTGTAGCCAAGACGTGAAGAGAGGGATAAGTCGCAGAAGGAAGGAATTGCGTTTTATTAAGAATAGTCGTTTACGTTTCATTTAGTCTATAATTCTGTTTTAACGGTTAAGCACTTTTATTAGCAAAGACTATATATTGTATTGGGTCTTGCGCCCTAAGGCAGGTATTGAGTATCAAGTTTATTCTATTCCCTCTATCTCGCCGACTTTTCTTCTGTTCTCTACTTCTCTCTTGTTCGAATCGATTCTGTTCAACAGATTCTGTAACGATCCACATCGGATCCGTTACACATTGTTGACTGACTTTTATTTATTTATTTTTTTCATTTGTTCGTTTGGTTCCAAAGTTGGAGATTGCGTGTTAAT